>CM034356.1:53457983-53502225 GCA_019925275.1 Mytilus edulis | reverse complement strand
AAAAAATCTTAAGTCCTTTTAAAGTCATAGTAATGATTATTTGTTCGCTGCAAGTACTCGAACCTTGATCGAATATATAGTGTTTATTAGTTTGAATCTTTTTACAAGAACTGTTATATCGGACTTTAAGCGATGGGTTTTGTTCATTGTTAGAGGCCTACTTTTGCTTAAACCCTCGTGGTTTAGAATTTTGTAAACAGTTGTCTCATTAGCAACATACCCTTATTTTACTGATAGTGAATGCGGTCTATTCCTGACTTGTTTTTACACAAACTAGCGGCTCCCAAGAGCCTGTATTGCTCATCAGTATCTACTTTAGTTTTGGAAATCATATGACATAAATTAAGGTTAAACCTATAAATAACTTTTGGGATCAGGTTTAACTTAATGTGTCCCAGTGGTTAAATTATTCTAGAGCTACTAGTTGTTGTCTTTATTTAACACATGGTTTTTATAATTTATGGTTTATCTATAGGTTCCTCGTGGAAGATTTTACAGAATAAATGGAAAAAAACTGTGTTAACAATGTAACAGATGGAGGTATTTTCTATATTCCATGTGATGGATACAAAAAATATGGAGAAAACTGTAATAACTTTGTTTCCGATGATGATCTATCATTTTCCTGTGAACAATTGATAATTAAATCAGTTCCAGGCTTTTCAATGTAAACATATTATTATCTTTAGCCTTGACAGTCATAATGATTTACTGTCCCATTTTCTTTATTGATTTTCATCAATAGAAAACATTCTAAAATAATTATCTTTACCCTTATAAAACGTCAACCAGAAATGGCATTGACCCAGTGGTGTAAAAACGTTATCAAAGGTAACAGGCTTATAATTTGATACGCCATGCAGACGCGCGTTTGCAATTTTAATCTGAGCGTCACTGATAGGTCTTATGTAGACGAAACGCGCGTCTGCATGGCGTATCAAATTATAAGCCTGTTACCTTTGATAACGTTTTTACACCACTGGGTCAATGCCATTTCTGGTGGACGTTTCGTCCCCGAGTGTATCACCAGCCCAGTAGTCAACACTTTAATTTGCTGTTGAAATAAACATCAATTATATGGTCATTTTTATAAATTTATTGTTTACAAAAATATGAACTATTCGAAATATCCCAGGCATTTATTACCTATAAAGCAGTATTTGGCACAATTTTTTGGAATTTTGGGTCCGCAATGCTCTTCAACTTTATATGCTGGTTTGGCTTTCTAACTATTTTGATCTAATACCGGCGTCACATATCAGCGTAAAGCTCCGGCGTATGCTGCCAGTACGCTAGTAATTTTGGATGCATTCAACCTGTCAATCATATCTGTAACGTGTGCACAACGAGATTTAAGCGTGTATTGGGCGTACGAGAAACGTATGTTGGCGTATGTCTGGCGTTTGTCTAACGTAGATGAAATGCACGCTACGAAGGAAAAAAGTTTCTTGAACGTATTTGAGACGCGTCCCGGTGTCCTATAGCCATTATTCCCCCCATGCCAATTTTTCCGGGGGAAAAAACTGGATCGATCCAATTTTCTCTCCGGAATTGTATTTAGGAGATAACTGTATTGTATTTTAAGCTCCGACGGCATCAATTGGGGATTTGATGGTCGCAAATTAAGTTTACTGGCGACGCTATAGCGGAGACAGTAAACGGGTATTTGCGACCATCAAATCCCAAATTGATGCCGTCGGAGCTTAAAATACAATATTGTTATCTCCATTCTAATGAAACTGACAGAAAACAACGTTAAAACATGAATTTAAAATCTGTCATATGCCGTCTGCGCTTGCGCGTACGTCCCATAGCATCAATTGTCAATTGATGCCATGTAAGAAAGTGACGTTATCCAATCAAAATGAACGTTACAAACGTTGTTGCATTAGAATATTATACATGTTTATATATTATTGTTGTCTGTTTGGTATAAAATTAACAATTAACCAATATTAACCAACAACATAATTGTACAACATGCTCCTGGCTTCGGAATGACACTACATAAAGAAGGTGGTAGCTTTAAACATTCACCCCCCCCCCCCCCCCCCGAAAAAAAAATCCAGCCTTGGACAGCACACCATAAGAAAAACATGTAAAATATCAGTTGCAATTGGCTACACTAAAAATGTTAGTATGGTGCACAATAATCACTTAGCACCGGAATAAGAGTACTGTCATGTTCTACACGACTGGTTGTTGTTTAATAACGAAATGACTACTAACGATATTTTATGCCCCACCTACGATGTTTTCGAGTCTGTGGGTCCGTTCGTCGTACCGTTCGTTGTACCGTCCGTTCGTCCGTCCGTCCGTTCGTTCGTCCGTTCGTCCCGCTTCAGGTTAAAGTTTTTGGTCAAGGTAGTTTTTGATGAAGTTGAAGTCCAATCAACTTGAAACTTAGACACATGTTCCCCATGATATGATCTTTCTAATTTTTATGCCAAATTAAAGTTTTGACCCTAATTTCACGGTCCACTGAACATGGAAAATGATAGTGCGAGTGGGGCATCCGTGTACTATGGATACATTCTTGTTTTGTATGAGACATTGCTACATTTCATATAAAAAAGCATGGAGAGACAGACATTAACTGCGAAACCATGTATTTCTAGTATGGTTGTGAAATGACAGTTTTTCAATCCGAAATAGACAAGACTATTTTATTGTTAAACCCTACTTGTCATATTAGTCAGAAAACTAAACCTGTAAAGTCAATTGTTGTGGCAACACATTTTAAAAATGTTTCTTGGCTCATGATAAATCCCAACGAAAACTTTTTGGCATTTCAAAGCATCAAGCTATCAGTATGGAGTATACATCTATAGTAAGTTTTAGGTCAAAAGAATGTATGTAAATGTCAGCATAATGAAGATTTGGAATATCAGACAAAATAACACAACAAAATGCAATTACAGACGGACTGATGAACATGTAGACAGACGATGGACACGTTGACACAGTATTATATAGACCGACTGGTAGACATGCTGAAGGACACCTACGGGTGCGGGAATTCTCGCTACATTGAAGACCCATTGGTTGCCTTCGGCTGTTGTTTGCTCTATGGTCGGGTGGTTGTCGCTTTGACATATTCACCATTTCCTTTCTAAATTTTATGTATAGACCGACTGGTAGGCACATACACAGACTGGTGTAGTAGGCAGATTGATGGATACGTAAACTGACTGGTAAACATGTAGATAGACTATTGAACACGGAAACAGACTGGTGGACATGTATGTAGACAGAATAGAAGACACAAAGACGGACTGGTGAATATGAAGTCCGACTATTGAAAATGCATACAGACTAGTGGACACATCGACAGACCAATGAAAATGTTGACGGACTAGTGGACAAAGACAGACTTGTGGAAACATGTCCAGACTGTAGAGAATGTAGACAGACTATTATAAAATATTGGTGGAAATAAAAACAAGCTAGTTGACACATAGACAGAATGATGAATATGTATAGACAGACTTGTGTTAATGTAAATTGACAAAAAATATTTGTCAGCGTCGAACGATCTTGCAGCGTATAAAACGTGCCCCAAACGTGTCTCAAACTTATCTGTAGCGTTTTCAACGCGCTTGCAGCGTATGTATAACGTGTAGCGTATATGTATAGTATGGTAGTGTTTTATTCTTTGCATAAAAAATAACTTTCGAATCATAACAGTTCAAAAGCCAATTAATTACGAAATTGAAACGCGCAGAAAACAAACAATTCCAAAGAGTTTTGCTTAATTTGGTTTGGGCTATATATTATGCTTTGTGTTTCGAATAAATCACCAATTTATACAAATTTAATAGAAAATTACCAATCATGTCAGCTGGCTACACTGTTAGTTAATTGGTGATATCCCGAGTCCAGTTCATATACTACCAGCAATGACATTGACCAAGTACTTTAAAAAAACAACTCAAAAATACAAGTCTCCCGCGCCGTATGCTTTAAACGTCTCGGGTTTTGTCTACATAAACCAGCAATGGCGCTCGATCAAACCGTGAGAGAAGGGAATCAAATACGATTGTCACTGAGCCTACTATTAAATGAGACAACAATATATGTTATAGTAGTCTCAGATTTCAAATTAAAAATTAAGTGGAAGATCACAAGGACTTATAGTCACTTGGTGGTTCTCCCCGGGCATTCCAGCTTCCACGGCCCTATGTGTACTAGGGAACATGCCATTTTTTTCGCCCAATCTCTTTTACCAATGATTTGTATAGTACTATACAAATCCTTGCTTTTACCAAAAATTCTTTATATTTTACTTTTTGATTTTTTTTAATTTCGATTTTTTTTTTACTATGCTCAGTGAACGTAGTAAATAGTTTTACTAGGGAATAGAAGTAACAGAGACATATAATAGTATTATATATATATATATATATGTCTAGCGGGACGGCTACAGTGCAGGCGATTTGGTGTCACGGTATCTCAGTAGCATGGGTTCGAATCCTTGCGAGGGAAGAACAAAAAAATTTGCAAAAGCAAATCTACAGAACTAACATTGTTGGGTTGATGTTTAGACGAGTTGTATATTTATATATATAGGCCTCTCTGTCGGGTACTATACGTAGTAAATCGAGGCTATTTGTAAATAGAACTGAATCTATGTATTTCTATTATAACATAAAAGACATAGAACATACACTTCATACACTTTAGGCTTAACTAATTTAAATACTATATATTATATACATGCATGAGCACTAAGCTAAAAGCAACATAAAAACGAAAGCACAACAATCACAAATTATAAAAACTAAGCAAACAAACACAAAAAAACAGCGCTATATATAATGTTTCAATTAAAGTTGTAACATAAAACATAAAATAAATACTAAGCACATGCATTGCAATGCCATGAGTTTCCATTGCATGAGTTTATTAGATTCTCAAGTACATCTGAGACTTCTATATACTATATATGTGTTATGTCTGACTCAGAGCACATGCATTGCAATGGCCACGATGAGTTGCCATTCAAAGAGTGTATTAGACAAAAGATGTTTCAGTTCTAAAGTAATTTTGTAACTCATTCCATAGTTTCACGGCAGAATATCTGAAAGATTTCAAGCCATACCTTGTAGTTCTTACAGCAGGTATTTCCGCTAAGTCTTGGTATCTGAATGAACATTTTTTGTTCAAGTAGGCCTACGTATCACCATCACGTATCATTGCCGACGTTATCCTCCTTGTGATTGCTTTTCAAGTGTAGATAATCTGAACTCACAGGAACTTGTCTCCGAAAAATATCCATGAGTATCTGGGAACAGTATATATTTAACCTCAATAAATATATATATATGTTCCTCATAGTCATATATATTATACCTTGATATATTATACCTTGATTTTTTTCACTGAAACTAATGTCAACTGCCGTCAAAGATCATCAAATGTGACTGCCACTGCTTTTTATAGAAAATGGAAACTACCGGGCATCACAACTTTGTTTATCTTTATAACGTCTGTAGAATCCAAATTTAGAAGAATTGATTATCCACCAGTGCTAGTTCTCTGAAATACATGTTCGTACACTTTATATTTTCCCGCGGAAAACTTTTAGGAAAACAGGTTTGTTATCTCCCTTTGAAGAGAATCTTCTCAAAGAAAATGAATAAATGTGTACACAAATTGGCGTGTTTTTATTTTTTACATGCAGTTTCGTCAGATGTTTTACAGAAAAGTTCTATATAAAAGTTTGCTAAAAATTCAACTAACACTAAAACCTTTTAAAGTGTCACCGATAAGCAAGAGACATTTATCTGACGATTTTAGACTCGAAATAAAAAAACGAGTAAAAGACAATAAATTTAGCCACAGAAATATGGATAAAACTGCTGAATCTAAGAAGACATTACGACAGGTAGTGAACGGCGTTGACCTGGTACGAAGAGTCAAGTACAAGGATAAAAAAGACAGCCTTCCACCTCCAGGAACCATTGATCTTCGTGTCATATCCAGTGGAGGTCGGGGTACTCCTAAATCTGTCCTCCTGAATACAACCAATGAAAGGTGTGTATGTTTACAAATGAAATGTAAATGTATATTAATATATGAGAAATAATGTGAATGATCTTTGTTGTCAACCAGGGAATACCCCTATTTCTACTTTCATATGGTCGAATGATCCCAAAAATTATTTGGCCAAAAAAATAATACATGTGTGATAATCATGTGTTTATGCTTACCTGCTGGGGAAAATATAGGGTATATTTGTAGGTAATAGTCCAAATAATTATGATATCTAGGAAGGCTATTTTATTAAATTTTTGCTTTCTGTATCTATCATTCTACATGTTCTATCTGTATCTGTATGTTTCACAGTCATGACAGTGCAGGAACCGATCGCTGATATATGCGCACTGGAAGGAGAGCTGGTTGGTTAGTCTACAGCCTTCAATAATTAGCAACGCCCATACTGCATAGTCAGCTATAAAAGGCCCTGAAATCATTCATGTCATTAATTAAAACAATTCAAATGAGAAAACTAGCAGCCTAATTAATACATATGTACCCAAAAAAAATAACAAAACACAAGTACAAATGTATGCAACACAGCAACAAACTACAACACTGAATTACAGAATCCTGATTTCATTTGGGACAGGTACATACATTTTTACTTACAGAATGTTGTGGGGTTAAACTTGTTAGCAGGATCATAACAAACCCCTAACATGGGACAGGGGTGTAACAGTTCAACATTAGAATAAACTATAAAAATAATATACATGTCAAATGTATGTTTGCAACTGTTATTATACTGATTATATATTTGTCATTTCAGCTACCTGTTTAATTGTGGTGAGAACACATATAGAATAAGCTGTAGCAGCAGGTAATGTATAAATTACACACACATGTTAATTTAGTTTAACAATAAAAATGTATTTTTTGGTTGGTCAGTGGTTATGTTAGTCCACTGACATCGTTTGTGGAAAATATTTTGCTGAGGCAAGGATTTACTTGTTAATTGTTGTCTATGTTCTAGATCTGATTCATGTGCTTCAGGATTTTATGTCATATTATTGTAATCTGCATCAGCATGGTTATGCCCACTTTATTTGAACAAAAACCATATGTGGGTACATGCATTGAGACAGCAACCAAAGGTAGATATTAGTCTACCAGTTAAATTCTTTACACTCTTACAACCTGGGCTTTATAATTCATAATTCATCTTATTGCGATCACTGGATTTTTACGAGTAGGGTCACGCTAAGGTCACTTTGCATATTGGAAATATGTCCGGCGAATTGCTTCCTGGAAGCAAGCAAATAAAGAAAAGTAAACTTCTTCTAAATGTGAACAAATTAAAGAATTTTCTTCAGAAAAAAGTATATGTACATGTTAAAATTTAATAATAAAAACTATCCATTTTGTTATAAAAAACACATGTTTCATTTTTTAGCTCCCCTGGCCCAAAGGGCAAAGTGAGCTTTTCTCATCACTTGGCGTCCGTCGTCTGTTGTCGTCGTTAACTTTTACAAAAATCTTCTCCTCTGAAACTACTGGGCCAAATTTACCCCAACTTGGCCACTATCGTCATTGGGGTATCTAGTTAAAAAGAATGGGTCCAGTGACCCGGCCTACTAACCAAGATGGCCGCCATGGCTAAAAATAGAACATAGGGGTAAAATGTAGATTTTGGCTTACCGGTATAGTAAACCAAGCTGTATTATTTGGGGTGAATGTAAAAATGAAGGGATAATAAGAATTATAAAACTCCAAAAAAGGGCAGCAAGATTAAATCTAGATGCAGATCCTTTATCCCCCTCAGCCCCCTTTTTTTAAAAAACTTGGGTGGATGACAGTTGACAATAGAATAAAATACCACAAATATTTACTTCTATATAAATGTATGCGTAAGGAAGCACCAATGTACCTAGTTCAAAAGTTTAGACTGAAATCAGATAATAATCCTTACTCCTTAAGAGGTGTCACTCAAGGTAATCTGATAGTTCCTAAGCCAAAAGCTGAACTATTTAAGAAATCCTTTGCTTATTCTGGATCAGTATTATGGAATGGACTACCACACACAATGTGTAAAGCTCAAAACACTTTTACTTTTAAGCAAAGTATCAAGAAGTACCTAACACAACCCTGATAAGAAATGTTCCATATAACAAAGGGAAGAATGGGATTGTGAGTTTGGGGTTAATTGCCCCAGACATGTAGGTATTAGGGGCCAAAAAAGGGCCAAAAAGAAGCATTTTTCTAGTTTCAGACAATAACTTGTGTTTAAGTGTATGGATCTCGCTGAAACTGTACTACAAGGTTCCATACTACAAAGGAAAGGCTGGCACTGAGTTTTTGGGTTATTGCTTCAAAGGGGGTTTTCAATAAGTTGGGGGGGGGGGGAGGGTTGTTTACAATTTTTTAAGGTGATGCATATATTTTTTTCTCTTCAAATTTCAAATTTTTGACAAGTTTTAAAGGTGAAATCTTCCATTTCACACTGACAGTAACGAGCAATAGATTTGCAAAGTTTTTACCACATTGATTTTGTGTCAGAAACCTTTATTATGTCAAAAATTTGACCACAATCCAAAATCAGACAGTATCAATCTTGAATGTTGTGTCCATACTTGCTCAGCTGTTCAGGGTTTGACCTCTGCGGTCATATAACGCTGCGCCCTGCAGAGCATCTGGTTTAATTTGAGGTTTCATATGACATTAATATTTTGCAATTTTCTTTTTCAGACTTGATAAATTTTCCAAAACAGAAAACATTTTCATCACACACAAATCTTGGGACAACATTGGAGGATTACATGGTATGTAAGATTTTACTTAAGTTTTCTTATTTAACAATAATTAAGCTAGAAGTGTTTCAGACAACAACAATAACTATTGAAAAAGTATGATAATTCTGAAGCCATAAACTTTTTTTCTATATATTATATAATGCTAAAAATGCTGAAGTCTTTTTTCTTAAAATTATTTTTTAATATCTTTAAATATCAGGATCATGGATAAATATAAAAATAAAAAGATGTGGTATGATTGCCAATGAGACAACTCTCAACCAGATACCAACTGATGTAGAAGTAACCAACTATCGGATACAGTCACTGTTACAGCCTTCAACAATAACCAAACCCATACTGCATAGTAAATTAGCTATATAACAATTTAACAAACTAGATGATTATAATTTAATTTATATTTTGTTACAGGTATGGCGTTATCTTTAGAGGCAGCAGGTGTCCCTAAAGTAACTTTGCATGGTCCTACAGGAATAGTATGTACCTATATGTATATGACAAAGAGTAGATAAAAAGATAAGATAAGGAGTGAGACAACATCATAACATTACTTGATGAATAAAAAATAAGACATGTAGAAAGAAAAAAATGTTGATATCAGTATTTTGAAATTCAAGCATAGTATGAAAGCTCGTATTTCATGTGTTGATGAAAAGAGGTATTGTGTAAAAGGTTAATAAGGCTGCAAACCAATTCAATCTACCAAGAGGAGGTCAACTAACAGTCTTGTTCATGTTGCTAAAGAATTGTCTATGCATGTGTAAAAACCAATTGTGTAAGCTCTCATTCTCTCTAATAGTGTTAGTTCTAAATTACTCCAAATCTTAAATTGATGTGAACAGACAAAATAAATGTCCACAGCATATCTGGGTTTCTACTCAGGACAGCTACATTAATATATGTCAGAAATTAAGGCATGTTCAAATTTTATATGTTTATTTGTGTACAATAATGATGAATACACTGGTACGAAACAATGTATTATGTATCCCTGTTATTTTACTTTTTAGGAAACTGTGACTAGAGATGCCATCTTTTTTGCTGAAGGTTGCAGAATAATAATTGGTAAATATGAAGCATTTATTTACTGGTAGCTACTTTAAGAAAGCATACCTGCCAACCCTCCCGTTTTTCATGTAAATGTCGAAAGATAATGATAAAGGAAAGAAACAAACAACACACCATGTATAGGATATAACCATATATTTAAAGAAATAAAGTATATATATTAACTATTATAAGTGTTTGTAAATAAATAAATAAACAGTTCATATATTTCACTTGAAAAAGTTGTACGCGCAAAATCTCCACACTAAGCTGTCATTGCTGAGGGGGAGATCTCCCTCTTTGAAGGTTTCAGAGGTTGGCAGGTATCTGAAAGATGCAGATGTTTGCAGTAGCTATTAATGAAAAATGGCAGATTATCTTTTTAAGGAGATGTTTGAGAGACCTACATTTTATTAGTTGGTTATTGATGTCTTATCTTAATGATCTGAATTGTCTGTCAGGCACTTATTTTCCATTCTGTTTTGGTTAAGAAATTTGTAGCTTAGTTATCATATCAGGGCCGGCTTTGTGTCATAAAACATGACCATGATTACTCAGTACTCAAGAGTAGAATATTTTTTCCCAAAACATCAAATCCAGTATTTAGATTGTTCATTTCTCAGTCCAAGTACAGTAGTCATGCTCAAAATATTTATTACTGCAAGGTCCACAAATTATGATGAACAAACATGAGCTAAATATAGCATAGGTAATTGAAAAAAGTAACATTGCTATTATTAAAGTACAAAATAATACTTATTTATACAAAAAGGTTTCTTAGCTTCAGTATTTAGCATATTAATCTATTGTTATAAAAATTCATAATATCTAATAAAATTTGTAGATTTAGCTAACAAGGTCTTTGTATTTGTATAAAGTAACATTTTTTTATAGTGGAAAGTAGTTTTAACCTTAAATAAGCTACATTTAAAAATTGCTTACTAGTCCCTCTCTGTGATTACCTTTAGATAACTCTGGTTCATTTCCCAATCAATATATCTTCAAGGGAAGATAAATAATACGATTTTCAATCATAGTCTTTTTCAAAAATGATGAACGGTTCTTTATATTGGTATGTAATCATTTTAAATGTTTCAAATTTATGAAATTGTATTCGTACATCAATATTTTTGATACACCAATAACAAAAACTGAATTATATTGAATTGATACATTTTGTAACTATTCAAATTTATAACAGAAACCTAAACTTAATTATAAAATAATGAAATTGTTAAAGGGAGACAATACTCGTATAACTTTTTCGAATTGGCACATAATACAACGGAATGTCACTCTTGCATACAAATGACACATCAATATAATTAATTAACTGTGCAGCCGCGCTCCACCTTCAATGATGATTTTAAATTATAAATATAACCAAAAGTTGTTAATCTATAAATAGTAAAGACTAATGAAATCTAACCCACTGTTAAAATATTTCTTTGCATTTTTTTAAAACTTCCTCAGTAAAATGCTTGAGCCACTTGACTTTCATAGCTCATAATTAACGTTTTTACACAATATTTATATAAAGTAGCTAAAGATTATTCGCTTCTCAAAGTGTAAGACGCAATAAAAATCGTATGCTTGCACCATCTTACCCCAAAACAGATTTAATTAAGTTCTGAACATTTCGACATTTCTTCGTTAAAACCGGTTTTAAACAAATCACAAGTACATATTAAGATCCGACTAAATACCCATATCCAGATATCGTCAGGTAAATTTGCTACAGTATTTTATATGATGTTGCTTTTTCTTATAAATATATTTATCTGAATCATGAATATTTTAATAACAGGAAGGCAGCAGCCATGGATGACAACCTACAGTGATGACAACGTCAATGTTACATATGTGCCTTTACTACCTGAGAAGAAAGAACAATTTCATAATCCCACAAAAAATATATCTACCTCAAACAGCTCTGATAAAAATACAAATTCAAATACAGACGTTCAAGATAGTTCAATAACATCAGAGGGAACATCAATATCAAATTCAGGTGAGTAATGAAAACTCCCAAGTGAAATGCTTGTTATGGATGATCAGAAATTATTCTTTTGTGAAATTTTACTTATTCTTATTTCAAGATTGCTACCTTATTGAACATAGTTTAGAACACGGTTAATTCAGAAACTAATGCATGCATTTATTATTTTGAATCCCAAATATCTGGCAAAAAGTTAAATCTGGTACTGTGAAATTACTTTAATTTGTGGGTATCAAATTTGATGGTTTGAGCAAAAGTTAAGTGTTCATGGTGTTGCTGGGTTCTTAAATTCAAAAAATAATGTTTAAGTTTTCTGAAAATAAAATGATTGAAAAATATGAAGATATCAGAAACAAAGATTCTTGAAAATATTAATAAAACATTGGTTTTTTTTCTGAATTAACAGTATTACTATATTAACTGTTTTACAGATTCACGTAAATATTACATGTATTATGTAGATTTTCTGTGTTAACCAGTGGCGGATCCAGAACTTTTCCTAAGGGGGCCCCGCTGACTGACCTAAGGGGAGGGGGGGGTGTGGCGCTCAAGTCATGCTTCAATGATTCCCTATATAATCAACCAAATTTTTCCCACGAACGGGAGGGGCCAGGGCTCCCAGATACTTTGGAGCCTCTTTATTGTTTGTATGAAAATGTGAAACTAAAGGGGAATACAACCTTAAATTTTAAGTTCATACCTCGTATATTATGTTTTACATATATTGACACAAAAACCATGACGATACTTGATATGAGGAAAGATCTAATAACAACCAGTAAAATCAACATCAATAATATAAACTTCAATAAGATAGCAACCCAACTCATATAATTACTAATGTCAGCTCAAAACAACTTGACAGTTTTGAAAGGAAGAAAAAGAACATACATGTATTTAAGTTGTCCTACTATGCCAACCCATCAAAACATAAACATGAACATATTAATTTTTAATCATGCCAATAAATAGTAATCAAATTGCTTAATTTTGAATAAAAAGCCATTATTTGAATTGACTTACATGTATAAAGTAGCCAAAATGTTGAAAAATTTCAGAACCATCTAGTCCACCTACCAAAAAGAAGAAATTATCAGTGTATATGCCATTAACAGATCCAGATTGTACTTATGCATACATTATTAAGGTAAATGAGAGTAAGGTTGAACAGTGATAGTTGTTTATTTTATCATGTTTGTTGTGGTAATTGTTTTCAATTAAAAATGTTGTACTAGGGAATCTTAGAAAGTGAACCAAAACTACATACACATATATAAGTAAAATTAAACATATGTGATAATAAAACCTAAAATCCATTTGTAATGTGTGACTTGACTCTTAAACCATGTAAATTGTCTACCTTGGACCAGGGAAATATCAAGTTGTCTCAAAATCATAGATATGTTAATTGGCTATTGAAGAAGTCACTAATATAGTATACTGTTGTCCAATCTCCTGCCCGAGAATGTCTTAAGATAGTTTAAGTGTTGGTTCAAGTCACTCAAAACTCAGAAGATTAACACAACTGTAAGTGACATTGGTTTTATACAACCAAAACCAAACAAAATCATTCAACATTTGTCAGGTTGGAGTGCATTTCATTGTAACCCATTGTAAATTTCTTAATTCTCTTTATAATCTAAATACATTTCTGTAGCTTGTTGCCTGTCATAAATTATGAAATGCACTAATTTTGACATTAGAATTTTTATTCAACTCTTGTAAATAAAAAAGAATAACATATATCATCTATATAAAACTTTAAATTGTAAAGCATGAAGCACATGTCTTATGTTTTGAATGGTAGGCTGTTACACTATTCATACTTACTCCATCAAGTTTTTTTTATATAAAAAAGAATAGAAGTAAGTTCAAGTAACATAGAGTCCTAATGGGTAACTTGTTTTATTATTCGCCCAAAATTATGTTATTCATAGTCAGAGTTTGTATATATCATACATTAACATACATCAAGAAAAAAAATTAAAAAAATGTAAAAATGAATTTTTAAAAATTATATTTTGAAGATTTATAGAAGTCAAACGGACTTTAGGTAGCATAGTCATGATAGTACTGTTTTCTAAAATAAAAAACTTTAAATAAAAAAAAAATGACATTTATAGAATAACTAATGGAAGAATTCAAATATCGAAAAATATTCAACGAGTGACCGAACAGCACATTATTTCACGAATGCGTGTAGCATGAGTTAATTATCAGTGTTGTTCGGTTTGAGTTGAATATTTTTCGATATTTGAATTCTTTAATGGCTTTTTTTAAAGAAATCAATGTAAAACATGTAAGGAACTATATCTTTTTTTCGACGCATTCACAATTTGTTTTGGTCCGCCGTTATCGACGTCTTGACAACGCCTATTGTTGTAAGACGTCAGAGAGTGAAATAACCACGTTAATTTCACATGTGAAATTATCGGTTTTATTTAACTGGGAAATCAATGTAATTCATTGCAAACAATGTAATAAATAGAGATAATTCAGTATATTCTGTATTTCAGCCACATCCACGTCCAAGAAGTGTTGATTTAAGTAGATGTAAAAGTTTAGGATTAAAACCGTAAGTATATTCATAGCTATTTCACACAGAACTACAAAATTCACTAAAAGATTGCAAAAAAACAAAGGAATTTTTTGTTTGAGAAGATGTGGTATGAGTGCCACTGAGACAACTCTCCATCCAAGTCACAATTTGTAAAAGTAAACCATTATAGGTCAAAGTATGGTCTTCGTCACAGCGTATTGGCTCACACCAAACAGCGAGCTATAAAGGGCCAAAAAAATGACTAGTGTTAAATCATTTAGATAGGAAAACCAACAGTCAAATCTATATCAAAAATCAAAAGCAAGAAACACTTAACCATGTCAACAAACGACTAATTCTGCATCAGGTGTCTGATTTAGGACAGGTGCAAACAAATGCAGCCGGTTTAAACATTTTAATAAGTACCAACCTTCACCCTTACCTGTAGCAATAGTGTAACATCACAATCTAGAAATTCACACTTTAAAATATCAATTGAAATGGCCTAGTATGATTAATATAAGGAACATTGACAACAAGTACAAAGTATTGATACTCAAATTTCATATCTAGAAGATACTTTATTTGCCAATAAAAAAGTAGTTACTTATTATTTTATAGTAGCAAATGAATAAAATGAATATTATGTGTAAAATATACATGGATTTTGATTTGTCTGTTTTTTGTTTAACTTTTAGAGGTCCTTTGATTGGGAAGTTAAAAAATGAAGAAAGTGTGACGCTACCAGACGAAACAGTGGTATGATCATTAATACTGTATATATCATTAGACATTTTTTTGTTTTTATTTTTTTATTAACAATGGAATCATCATTAGTAAATATTATAATTATTGAAATATGTTACTTTATTAAAGGTGTTAGACATAATTGATTGAAATCTGCCTCTTCTGACGAATACCCTTGTAGCAATAAAAGAGTTTTTTCTTGTCTTTCTGTGAGCTTTTAGTTGTTGTGTAGGAAATTAAACATTCGGAACCACCACAGATGAGGTTGTAGGAAGTTATAACTTATATTTATATACTGATTACTGTTATAATCAATGTTATTATAAATTGCAGTATCTACTTTCTTATTTTTTTTCTACACATAAAACTTACCATGAATATATTAAACTTGCATGCAGCTGTCATCATTTATGGCTATCTGAAAGAGAGGGTAATTTAATATTAGATTAAACATTAATAGATCTTTTCAGATTCATCCTGACCAAGTGTTGATGCCAAAAGAAAACCCAAAACCTATTCTAGGTGAGTGAGGAAGCATATGGATTATTTTAATTAATAAAGTAATTTTTCTGCCTTTTTTCTTTGCACATATCATTCTTTGCTAATTGAAGCTACTTGAACTGTGTTTGTGAGTAATTTTTAGAATGCATTTTGTTCTTTGAAATGTTAGAGTGAAACCTGTGAAATGTTAGAGTGAAACCTGTCTAAACCAAAATTTTTGGGTCTGTTTCATTTTTTCATTTTTTCAGGTTTGACATTTGACTGAAAACAAAAGGAAAAAATGTGATGAATCAAATGCTGTATTAAAACTACTATCTTTCATTGAAATGTTTGATGTACAAAACTTTTTTTTACATCAAGATAATATCACAAAGACCAGTAATAATATAGCACTGGAATCAGAAGCTTCTGATTTAAGTCTGATCCCAGCAGTGTGATTCAATCACCATCTGTTTTGACATTGCATTTAAAAGTGTCTGTTGTACTAGAATTTTAACATAAATATTTAAAATAAATAAATCGACTCATTTGAGGGTCAAGTGAATTCTTTGATTTTGAAGATGAAAAAGTCACCTATAAGCAGATCAACTTGTTCTGCGGTATATATATATAGAAATCCTGTGATTTTTTGCAATAAGAAAAGTTATGTGAATATGAAATGAAGTAAGAAAAGCTAAAATGTTAGTGACAGCAAAACTCAACTAGATAGGGCTCAAAGGAATAATGTAACTGTTCCAGGCTGAATGAGTATTTGGACCGCAGGCGTATGGTCTGTCTAATATTAAGAAGTTGGTCAAGTTTATAAGATACAAATTTATATAACAGATCAACATATCTCAAATTAATATAAAAAGTTTTTGAATGGTAATTGAAATAAAAACTTAATATTTTAACTGTTTAAAAAGATCACGCTTATTTAATCTGTTAATCTCCTGTATTTAGCATGTCATTAATTCATTAATTGCAGCCCAGTATGCTCAGTGAAATTGAAGTTATCGGAAGTAAACATAATGTTGGAGGACAATTGTTTTAGAATATTTATGAACTTTACAAAAAAATGCATACGCAAAGGAACATGCATGAACAGAACATGTAAATGTAAAAAATATGACGTTCTTAGTAGAAGCAAGTGTCACCTTCGGCCAGAGTAACAAAATAGAATTCACGGTCAACAATTAAACAAATAGTTAATTTCAATTGTTTGCTTATTCACTTTATCCATCTATTTTGTAATAATAACAATTTGTATAACTAAAAATAAAGATTTTGATAAATGTTTGTTTAAATTTAACCCATATGACCCCCAAACCTGTATGATCAGCTTGACCGTACGCGTATACTGTCAGGACTGTATGCATCAGCCCAAATACTCGTATGGTCTGGAACATAACCATAACAATTGGTTTATTTTCAGTATTTGAAAACATATGAGGCATATAAATATTATAAGTATTTTTTTACAGTTGTTGAATGTCCAAATGAAGACTACTTGTACAGTTTATTAAGATCAGAGAAGTTATCAGAATGTCAAGGAGACAATGACAACTCAGCTGAATTAGTAGTTCATATGTCATCATATAACATGGTCAATAATCCACAGTATCAACAGTTTATACAGAGGTAACTTAAGTGTGAATATAAAGAACATTGTTGATATTGCTGTATTCCATTTTGACAGTTGCCTGTAGATGTTTTTCTTGCACAGTGGTGTCAGCTATTGTTAAACTTTATATGCCCATTGAAGGAAGTATTATGGTATTCTGTTGATTGTCTGTCTGTCCATTACAACGTATAGGACAATAACTCAAATATATTTGAACAGTTTTCATGAAACTTTGGTGAATTGTTTATATCAATTGAAGTGAGTTTCTTTTAGATCTTAATACATTTTAGAGTTAACATTTCTGAGTTATAGGGTTTTATTCATTAGAAAGTTGGATTTTCCTGTTTTTGTTTATCTTTTAAAACTCTGATATGAAATTTGAGGAGTTATGAAATTTTATTATTTAAAAAAGCCACAGGCTTATCATGCACTCATGGAGCAACTCTTTATTGATTTAAGTTACATAGGTATTTTTTTAACAGGTTTGATACTTTGCAGGAGTTGTTAATAAAATAGTTAAAACAACTAAAGATACTACTTTTCAAATGCTGTAATTAGTTGCTCGACAAAACACTTGTACAAAATGATAATTGACATCTAGATCACCACAGAAGAAAAAGGATTGAGATATATGTAGAATGATTTGGAGAGGCAAATAATGATATGTTTCAAAGCGAAGTTTTATTTGATGAGAGGGCTGAAAAAAAGTAATGTTGAGTGCAACCTGTTTGCTTACATTAAAAAGTAACTGAGTTTAGAGACAAATATATTAAGAAGATAACTACATGTACATACTATTTTGTTAACAGAGATGAATTTTTATTTCATTTTAATAAACAATTTAAAATTTTAGATTTTCCAGTTCAACACGCCATATGTTTCTACATGAGAAGACAAGTACATTATCATTACCTTCAGTGTTAGAACTTCAAAGCAGCCTGAATATGCTGAATTCAACAATATTTCCACAATTACATATACCAAAGCAGCAGATTGAAGATTTCAAAAGTGAAAATCATATACTAGCCAAGCCTTTCATGAAATACTCTTATAGACCGAAAAAAATTGTATCATTGTAAGTATACATTGAATTTTAAATATGACATTCAGCTTTACTCAGTTTAAATTCTCATTCTTTGGATCAGAATTGAAATTTTAGTCATATTCTTAGAATGCAAGACAAATGGATGCTCAACCATGGGTGTTTGCTTCTTGTAAGAAGTTAGATGAGCTGAATAATTCATCATTTTTATACAAAAGCTTTATTGTTTGAAGTTCCTATCATGCTTCAATGACCCGTTTAAAAAATGCACAGTTCTTTTAAAATATGATACAATTGGTTAGTATGAGTCTAAGGACAACTATTATAATATTTAATATAGTATTGACAGTGTTCTCCCCAGGATTTTTGGATAGCGCTGTGGTAAGCGCGTGATTTTCGACAATTCTCAGTAACTTTGTCCCGGCGCGCGGTTGGTTTGTAATTGATTTGTTATGTGTTTTTCTTATATAATGCTATTGATGTTTTCTCTTGTAATGATGTCCTCATCATGCTCATGAATGGAAGTTACCCCTTTGTTTGCTTATGTTATTGTCTGGATATAGACATGATAGAAGAAAAGTCTTTTTGTCTCCATTGTAAATTCATATAATCCTCATATTATCTGTCTATAAAACCCAAGGAGAAGTCTTTTCCATGGTGGGTCTATACCAGACTGCCTAGATGTGAAGATTTCTTATCACTAACAGGTGATGTTGCAGAATATGTAGGACCAACAATAAAGTCATTGTCAGCTTCTGTGAGAAAGTTTTCAATGACAAGATTGGTATTTTTTACATTTACTTTTATTAACATTTCTAGCAAAGTACAACTTTTCAATAAAAATGAGTATAGTATTTCAAAGGAAGAAATGAAATTTCCTTTTAATAATATTCAAATCTTATCAAAGACTTGCTTAAAAAAAAGGCTAAAATATTCCAATTATGAATATGAAAGAAATCCTGTAAAAATATTTTAAAGAGATTTTTTTTATTTCAAAGGTGAATTACCAATCAAATACATTATGTATGCCAATTGAAACAACTACCACCTTTAAAGGTTTTGTTTGATAATTTTATAAACATTTGAATACATGCCACCAGATAAGTTTGTCAAGATTAGACAATACTTCTTTTAGGTCTTTCCCTCCCAAATTATCTCCCTTATTGGCTGACACAACTTCCTGTTTACACCTGTGTCTTTTTTTTTAGCATTAAATACTATTCCTTATCCAAGCCATCCTCTGTTTACATTAAATTTAAAGCAATATTTAATTAAGATATATTGATGATTGGTTGACAAATATCGATATTTTATATATATTTACACAAAATTTACGTTTTGTTTTATTAATTCCCTTATTCATTTGAAAAAGAGCCATGTATGGTCAAGTAATCGTAAAATACGGGCTTATAATAAATCCCTTGATAACAGGGATGCTTCTTTCAAGCAATACAGGTTCGACAGTTCGGTTGTAAACGCAAAAAAAAGTAATGATATAATCGTAGATGGTTCAAAAAATGGTCGAGACAACCTTGTCAGAGAAGAGGGTAAAACTTCCCTTATATAATTTAGAAATGAACTTTTCAGCACCCGAGACATGTATTATATGTCTCTGTTAGCACTGTCCATTCCTTTCATACGTTTCGGCATCTTTTTAAAGCGAAAAAATGTAGCAGTGTTCTGTTAACCTTACGACGTTTAACTTGGCTTCACCCAAGCTGGACACCGAGAAAGTGAATTTCTCAAGTCTAGTATTAGCTTGGGGTTTGTTTTTCTAATCATATCCTCTTAATTGTTTTCAAAGGGTAAAATTCATTACTGTAGAATTGCTGATTAAACAGGTATTAGTTCGATTGGGTGATAATTAATACTTCAAAGACTAGCTCATTGAAGCCAATTTGATCGTTGTTAAAATCAGTGTTTGTTCAAAGTTCGTTAAACAAGTTTGTGAATGTCGTTGGGAAATGCGGTCAATTTATTTCTTCTCATTTCATTCATATATGCCTCTATATATTCATTAAATTGAAAAAATAGATGTCAATGTTGAAATCTTTGTTTATTTTGATCTCTCAACGACGCCATTTTGTAAAATTTATTAGACTGGTCCCGCGGAGTTACTTTAATACAACGTAAATAATTCTTTCAAAAATCGTTAACCAGTCAATCACGTGATCCGAAAAGAAAAATAAGCGGGAAATTTTAAAAAATACGAAAAAAAATATAGCGACGCGGTTGAACGGGATAGCGACGCGGTCAGTGCAATAGGACAGCGGGAAATTGAAATAGCGCTGAAAATCGCGGCGCTAAAACGGCCTGGGGAGAACACTGATTGAATCATTGCATTGCGAGGCAACCATGTATATCAGACTGGAATAACCTGACCTTGACCTCTTTTCATGGTTTATGATCACTTTTAAGTTTTCCTGTTTAGGTGTGTTTCTCAGATACTTTAAGTATTAGGTCAAGTTAATTTTTGTGTACATAATAATTGTAACCTATAGAGACAGGGTTCTCCTGACCTGGATCTCATTATCATGTTTCAGTGGTCAATATTAGGCCTGTAAGTAATAGTAGGTCAACTATATTTGATGTTGTAACAATTGTATGATTATAAAAGTGAATAATATCTTGTCTTGTAGTGAAGATTGTTTACCAGAAGATTTTGAATGTAAGACAAGAGACCAGTTTGCTAGTGACGGTAACATTATGAAAACCGTAACAGATTATAAAGAATTGATTGCATCCAAACAGTCCACGTCCAAAGATAAAGGTTAGTTTTGGTAATTGTTTGTCATTTTAAGAAGTTTCATGTTAAAATGAAATAAGTATCCACGAAAATAAATGAATCCACAGTATGCAGATTCATTTCATACAGTATTATTATCTGTTGATCAGCTATAAAATAAAATCTATTATTCCACTGCATGTTGATTTTGATAGTGAAATCAACATTTGATTGGTTGAAACTTTCACAAATGACGTCGAACAAAACTTCATATTCCCCTATGAAATGTCGGGACTAATTCGTGCAATGTAACGCGCGGTTTATGTACAACACGTTTTGAACTTCTTATTTTCTAAATAGCGATATAGCAAATATCATTATCGTGTTCAAAATTATTTCAGACGTTAATACAAAAAGACTAATTAAAAAATTAATGTTTATCCATACTCAGGGCTCACACTACTTCAGAATTATAGAGAGAAGTGACTTCTCTTTTTGAAACTGATAGGGAGAAGTGGTGAGATTTGAAAGAGAAGTGCTCATTTGCGCGGTGCGCTACAATGTTTGGATTTTACTATAGTATAAGGGTTATATGTAAATAATGTTCTTTTTATATTATTCAATTCATATCTGAGTATACAATTAAAGTAACATTTCAAGTTAAAAGTTGTTTAAGTTTTACTTAATTAATTATAAGGTTCTTGTGAGAAACTACCTACTAAATATTTAATATCTAGCACTAAAAAAAAATATTTTAATTTTAAAAAATGTAAAGAAATTATAATATATCAATTACAATTCAATTCAAATCTATCTTGTGTATGAAATTCAGTGTTTCTCATCAAAAAATATAAAAGTTATTAAGCTGGCCATAATATAATTAATAGTCTCAGAGTTAAGCAACTCTGAAACAATCCATAAAAAAATAAAATATAGGGAATTATATATAGGGAATTATATACACCAATCAATTAGATGTAACCAAAAGTCTCTTAATGCGTGTGGAATACATAATTTTTCACTTTGGGATCAATATTCTTCTGTCAGCTGTTCCATCCGTGCGTCCGTAGTAATTATTGTAAAAGTACGGATTTTGTTCATAGCTGGTCCGGTTCAGATCCGTACTTTAGAAATCGGTCAATGGCGGACGAATGCAAGAAAATTTACAAAAATAAACGATGTTTGACAAGTTATTTGGAAAGGAACATGACGTTTTTAATGCAATAAATGGATTAAACATTTACTGGAGGCAACTTTTATCCCGTTTAAATGAAGTAACAAACTTATTTTGCCGCCGAAATTTAGGTTGATGTACGTTTTCGAGTTACAAGCACCGGAACTTGCGAAAATGCACGAAGTGATAAAAAGTTGTATTTTAATCAAATAACCTGCTACACACAGCAAAGACAATGCTTCGACCTCTTTTCTTAAGATAATGAATCGTTTATGTCTAAATTTCATTAATTATAAATAAATAATTGATGTTTCATCAACTTGGTAAAAATTGAAAATGTCCGATGACGGAAGCGACTGAAAGCGAGTATCGTCAAGAACAGGGCGACTTGTTTTTGCTTTTGGGGGTCGGGGAAAGCGAAGTGACGGTTGGGAAAGCGACTTCTTCGCCCAAGTCGCCTGGTAGCGTGAGCCCTGCATACTGTTTATCAATATGTATGTTGTGTTTAGTAAGAAAAACAAGGGGATAAGAGAAAATGCAGGTATGCAACTAATGTTTGAAGTTCAGATAGTAAACAAAGCTTAGACAGTGGAATAAAACATTCATTTCCCTTGGCCTCGGGATATATGAAGATTTGTTCACCCTTGAAAAATCATATTTCCTTCGGGCAGAGCCCTCGTGAAATATGAATATTCTTTGGTGAACAAATCTTCATATATCCTTTTCAAAAATGATATACATTGAATTTATAAAATAAATTTCTTGATTATATCTTTCAGGATCTGATTTTCCAGAGGTTGTGTTTTTGGGTACAGCTTCAAGTGTACCGGGAGCCTTTAGAAACTGTACAAGTATTCTTCTTCATATGGAGTGAGTTTAATCTTGTTATATATACTGTGGATAATTATAAGATAACTGTATTGTATTTGAAGCTTTGTGGACTTCCAGCAGTAGTTTTACTGTCACAAGTTGAGTTAACCTGGCAACGCATACAAAGACAGGTAAACAGATATTTGCAACAGTAAAACTACAAATGGACTTTTGGTTTGATTTGATTGCATGGATTTCTCAAAGTCTACATACAAACTTAAAGAAAAACTAAACTTAATTGAAAGTTTGTATTTGTGGTTACCTATGCCTAAATCTCCAAGAAAAATCAGTACCCAAAGAATTTGTAATATGTCATACTAAAATCATGTTTTTTTTTGCTTTCAGTGAAGATACCAATTTATTAATGGACTGTGGAGAAGGAAGTTTAAGTCAGCTGTTAATGTTGTATGGAGATAAAACAGACGAAGTATTAATCAAACTAAAAGCTATATTTATATCACACTTACATGCTGACCATCATCTTGTAAGTACAGAACTTTATATATGATTATTTGGTAAAAGTATATTTTTGTTTACTAAATTCAGATGGATTCAGTTTTATGGAAATGAAACTTTAAATATAGTAATTTTACATCATATGAAGATGTTTTTATTAAGGTTTAAAAAAAAAAAATTTAAATATGAATCTTCACAAATTTCTTAAAGATGTATAATCTCTATACAACAGTATTATAAAATGCTGAAAAATAATTGTCACAAATTTGATTGAAAACTAAATGTGAAAAAAGTATCTGCCCAATTAAATTAGTTTAAAGTATTTAAAGAGTGTAAAAAAAGTTTAAGGGTAACTCAAGAGAATATACAACCTTGAAGATATTTTTCATGAATTACTGAATCTTCATTTTTGTAGGGTATGTCAGGTTTAGTTTTTGAAAGGAAAGCAGCATTAGCCAGAGCTGGAATGGAAATAACTCCAATCCTCCTGATAGCTCCAGTACAGATCATAAGCTGGCTTAGAACTAATGAGGAACAGTTCCGTGTAAATAGTCTCAAAGAAGTTCTACAGTAAGTTTTATGATCAGAATACTTTTGACTTGTTTACAGTTATGGTTATATTTGATTTCTTTAGTTTTAATTTCTTAGTATACACTGGTCATATTTAGCTCATGATTTTAGATTGAAATATTTTATGTACGTTATGTATATGATGTATAAAAACTGCTATAATATTCAAATGGAATTTGATTATCAGAGGGTTTTTTTAATTCAATTTATATTAATGTTAACAAAAGGTTTCTGTTTTCTGGTTTGATCTGTAAATAAAAGTTAAGGAAAGTTTGAATTTGATTGTTGTTGCTTTTATATGTCCAAGAAGTCTGTGACGGACATTGTATGTATCAATATGTTTATGTAGATAGATAAATCATTTATCTAAGTCATGTTCTTTCTTTTGTCTTATTCATTTCTGTACTATGAATTTTCCATCATTTGTCAAATTTTGAATAAATTTTAGAGTTTAGTATGACATCTATTTTCACTGAACTAGTACACATTTTTATTTAGAGGCCAGCTGAGGCCCACCTCAGGGTGCAGGATTTTTTCTTGCTGCGTTGAAGACCCATTGGTGGACTTCCGCTATTATCTGCTCTTTGGTCAGGTTGTTGTCTCTTTGACAAATTCCTATTTCCATTCTCAATTATACCACTTTTTGCAGAGCACTTTATAATTTCATCGGAACAAGTTATTCAGCAGTTTTATATCTTTTGATAATCTTACTTGTGTTTTATTTTTCAGATTAGTATATAGTCAGAATTTAATGAGAGAACCATATACTGTCCCCATTAAGAATGAAAAAGACCCGACGTTGTTGGAAGTAGTAAAATCTAAATTGAATTGCACAGATGTAAGTAAATTATACTAATAAGAGTTGATAGGGTTTCCAATGAGACAACTATCTACCTGAGACAAAAAGAAAGTTTGGGTACAATTGCAGAATATGTAATAAAATTGAGAATGGAAATGGGGAATGTGCCAAAGAGACAACAACCCGACCATAGAAAAAAACAACAGCAGAAGGTCACCAATAGGTCTTCAATGTAGCCAGAAATTCCCGCACCCGGAGGTGTCCTTCAGCTGGCCCCTAAACAAATATATACTTGTTCAGTGATAATGAACGCCATACTAATTTCCAAATTGTACACAAGAAAATAAAAACTATATAAACATACAAGGCTGATATAAAAATTAAAATTCTTCTAAGATGTATGATGTAATATAGGTTTTTGTAAACCTAAACTAAATACATCCATAAAACTGTAAAGATAATGCCATGGATAATTTGCAAAACTTAAATGGATCTGTTTAAAAGTATCTGGGGTCTTGGTGGCCAAGTTGTTTAAGAAGTCCACATACTGCATCACTAGCCTATCAACACTGAGGTTGTCAGTTCCAGCCTTGCATGTGGCAGGTACTTTCAACTCTTAATCTTAATTGACTAGGATTGTCAGTTTTGCGTGAGGAAGGTTTCTGGTTCTCACCTGGCACTCTGTCTTCTTTCACTAATAAAAACGGGCCACCACAATATTGCTAACAGTGCTGAAAGCAGTTTAAAACACCAATAATAAAACAATCAGAATCCTATGTCAGGTTAAAAACTAGGCAATGAATAAAATGTAATCTGATACTAATTGTTAAATTACTTGGTATTTTACTTTATAAACCAAACCATATTTTTGCCAATCATACATTTTTTATACGACCGCAAAATTTGTAAAAAATTTCGTCGTCGTCGTCCGAATACTTTTAGTTTTCGCACTCTAACTTTAGTAAAAGTGAATGGAAATCAATGAAATTTTAACACAAGGTTAATGACCACAAAAGGAAGGTTGGTATTGATTTTGGGAGTTTTGGTCACAACATTTTAGGAATTAGGGGCCAAAAAGGGCCCAAATAAGCATTTTCTTGGTTTTCGCACTATAACTTTAGTTTAAGTTAATAGAAATCTATGAAATTTTGACACAAGGTTTATGACCACAAAAGAACGGTTGGGATTGATTTTGGGAGTTTTGGTTTCAACAGTTTAGGAATTAGGGGCCAAAAAAGGGCCCAAAGAAGCATTATTCTTGGTTTTCGCACAATAACTTTAGTTTAAGTAAATAGAAATCAATGAAATTTAAACACAATGTTAATGACTACAAAAGGAAGGTTGGTATTGATTTTGGGAGTTTAGGTCCCAACAGTTTAGGAATTAGGGGCCAAAAAGGGACCCAAATAAGCATTTTTCTTGGTTTTCGCACCATAACGTTAGTATAAGTAAATAGAAATCTATGAAATTTAAACACAAGGTTTATGACCATAAAAGGAAGGTTGGTATTGATTTTGGGAGTTTTGGTCCCAACAGAATAAGGGGCCCAAAGGGTCCAAAATTAAACTTTGTTTGATTTCATCAAAATTGAATAATTGGGGTTCTTTGATATGCCGAATCTAACTGTCATGGCTGTGTATGTAGATTCTTAACTTTTGGTCCCGTTTTCAAATTGGTCTACATTAAGGTCCAAAGGGTCCAAAATTAAACTTAGTTTGATTTTGACAAAAAATGAATCAGTTAGGTTCTTTGATATGCTGAATCTAAAAATGTACTTAGATTCTTGATTATTGGCCCAGTTTTCAAGTTGGTCCAAATGGGGGTCCAAAATTAAACTTTGTTTGATTTCATCAAAAATTGAATAAATGGGGTTCTTTGATATACCAAATCTAACTGTGTATGTAGATTCTTCATTTTTGGTCCTGTTTTCAAATTGGTCTACACTAAAGTCCAAAGGGTCCAAAATTAAACTTAGTCTGATTTTAACAAAAATTGAAATCTTGGGGTTCTTTGATATGCTGAATCCAAAAATGTACTTAGATTTTTTATTATGGGCCCAGTTTTCAAGTTGGTCCAAAACAGGATCTAAAATTTTTATATTAAGTATTGTGCAATAGCAAGTCTTTTCAATTGCACAGTAATGCGCAATGGCAAGAAATATCTAATTGCACAATATTGTGAAATAGCAATTTTTTTTTTAATTAGAGTTATCTTTCTTTGTCCAGAATAGTAAGCAAGAAATATCTAATTGCAAAATATTGTGCAATAGCAAAATTTTTATACGACCGCAAAATTTGAAAAATTTTTCGTCGTATATTGCTATCACGTTGGCGTCGTCGTCGTCGTCGTCCGAATACTTTTAGTTTTCGCACTCTAACTTTAGTAAAAGTGAATGGAAATCTATGAAATTTTAACACAAGGTTTATGACCACAAAAGGAAGGTTGGTATTGATTTTGGGAGTTTTGGTCACAACATTTTAGGAATTAGGGGCCAAAAAGGGCCCAAATAAGCATTTTCTTGGTTTTCGCACTATAACTTTAGTTTAAGTTAATAGAAATCTATGAAATTTTGACACAAGGTTTATGACCACAAAAGAACGGTTGGGATTGATTTTGGGAGTTTTGGTTTCAACAGTTTAGGAATTAGGGGCCAAAAAAGGGCCCAAATAAGCATTATTCTTGGTTTTCGCACAATAACTTTAGTTTAAGTAAATAGAAATCAATGAAATTTAAACACAATGTTAATGACTACAAAAGGAAGGTTGGTATTGATTTTGGGAGCTTAGGTCCCAACAGTTTAGGAATTAGGGGCCAAAAAGGGACCCAAATAAGCATTTTTCTTGGTTTTCGGACCATAACGTTAGTATAAGTAAATAGAAATCTATGAAATTTAAACACAAGGTTTATGACCATAAAAGGAAGGTTGGTATTGATTTTGGGAGTTTTGGTCCCAACAGAATAAGGGGCCCAAAGGGTCCAAAATTAAACTTTGTTTGATTTCATCAAAATTGAATAATTGGGGTTCTTTGATATACCAAATCTAACTGTGTATGTAGATTCTTCATTTTTGGTCCTGTTTTCAAATTAGTCTACACTAAAGTCCAAAGGGTCCAAAATTAAACTTAGTCTGATTTTAACAAAAATTGAAATCTTGGGGTTCTTTGATATGCTGAATCCAAAAATGTACTTAGATTTTTTATTATGGGCCCAGTTTTCAAGTTGGTCCAAATCAGGATCTAAAATTATTATATTAAGTATTGTGCAATAGCAAGTCTTTTCAATTGCACAGTATTGCGCAATGGCAAGAAATATCTAATTGCACAATATTGTGAAATAGCAAATTTTTTTTTAATTAGAGTTATCATTCTTTGTCCAGAATAGTAAGCAAGAAATATCTAATTGCAAAATATTGTGCAATAGCAAGATTTTTTTTTAATTGGAGTTATCTTTCTTTGTCCAGAATCAACTTAAATCTTTGTTATATACAATATACAATGTATATTCACTTTTTACTACCAACTGATAAATTAAAATAATCTTTACCATTCAGTGATAACAAGCAGTTTTTTTACATCTTAATATTTTATGATGTATTTAAATGAGTAGTTATTGTTGCAAACTCCATTAGAAATTTTAATTGAGATTAGTTTTGGAATAAGGGAAAGGGGATGTGATTAAAAAAATTGGATTCAATTTTTCTCATTTGAAATTTCATAAATAAAAAGAAAATTTCTTCAAACATTTTTTTGAGAGGATTAATATTCAACAGCATAGTGAATTGCTCTAAGAGAAAACAAAAATTTTAAGTTCATTAGAACACATTCATTCTGTGTCAGAAACCTATGCTGTGTCAACTATTTAATCACAATCCAAATTTAGAGCTGAATCCAGCTTGAATGTTGTGTCCATACTTGCCCCAACCGTTCAGGGTTCAACCTCTGCGGTCGTATAAAGCTACGCCCTGCGGAGCATCTGGTTTTTTAATTGGAGTTATCTTTCTTTGTCCAGAATCAACTTAAATCTTTTTATATACAATATACAATGTATATTCACTTTTTACTACCAACTGATAAATTAAAATAATCTTTACCATTCAGTGATAACAAGCAGTTATTTTACATCTTAATATTTTATGATGTATTTAAATGAGTAGTTATTGTTGCAAACTCCATTAGAAATTTTAATTGAGATTAGTTTTGGAATAAGGGAAAGGGGGATGTGATTAAAAAAATTGGGTTCAATTTTTCTCATTTGAAATTTCATAAAAAAGAAAATTTCTTCAAACATTTTTTTGAGAGGATTAATATTCAACAGCATAGTGAATTGCTCTAAGAGAAAACAAAAATTTTAAGTTCATTAGAACACATTCATTCTGTGTCAGAAACCTATGCTGTGTCAACTATTTAATCACAATCCAAATTTAGAGCTGAATCCAGCTTGAATGTTGTGTCCATACTTGCCCCAACCGTTCAGGGTTCAACCTCTGCGGTCGTATAAAGCTACGCCCTGCGGAGCATCTGGTTGTAATTCTTTAATATAAAGCTTACTGCTAATGAATCAAATGAGATAAGACATATTACGTTATTCAAGATAATAGATAAATGTTGAAATAATTGAGATAATTAAAAGTGTACTTATTGTATATAATTCCAGTTTTTACCAGTTCCTGTTTTACATAGTAAGCATGCTTGTGGACTAGTCATTACACATAAGTCAGGCTGGAAGATTGTTTACTCTGGTGATACTATGCCATGTAAAGCTCTTATTGAAACAGGTTAGTTTAAGAACAATCACATTTTGTAATACTCAGTATAAATATAATTTTATTATGATACATTTTTAAAATACACATCAGTTAGTCTTTTGGCATCAACCTTCATGTGAGTGTTCTATACCATATGATGCATTTTACATCATTCACTCTCTGTTTACTACATTTTGTAATTACTTATGGCGGGGTATTATCAGGAGCAATAAACAGCTCATAGTTCAACTATTCATTTATAATTCTCTTACACATACTGGTAAATGTAATAGATTGAAAGATTTTTATTACTAAGAAAAAATTGGATGTTAGAAAGCTTCTTAAATTGTTTTTGACAAAAAGAGTTGGCAAAGAAAGGCAGCTTTATTTGTATGTGAAACGTTTAAGGATTAAACTTTTGGTTTATGATCAATAAATTATCTTTTAGCTATTGTTAGCCTTAGATATTTTAAGTTAAAAATAAACCATAAGTTTGAATATACTGTATAGATTGAAATATCTAGAAAATTAAAAGACAAAGGTGTAAAAGAAAACCTCACAAAATCAGCAAAGTGTCTCTTCTATATTATATATGACTTTGTTAGTATTGTGTTTTTATACTATATGAAGGGTAGTTACAACATTATGTGATATGTCTATTAAACAAAAGGTAAACCAATTCAATTAAAAAAATATATACCTTAAAACATGTTTTATAGGGAAAGATTGTGATTTATTGATCCATGAAGCTACCCTACAGTCTGATATGGTGGCTGATGCTGCCAAAAAACGACATAGGTAATAAGGTTATACATAATATGTTTTGTCCAATCCAAAAGGGGTCCTTGAAAGTTTGAACCAATTTTTTTCAAGAATATTTTGTGCTTCATTTATTATGCTCCATTTATGGGCATTATGTTTTCTGGTCTGTGCGTCTGTTCGTTCGTCCTTCCATCCGTTCGTCTATGCGTCCGTCTGTCCCGCTTCAGGTTAAAGTTTTTGGTTGAGGTAGTTTTTGATGAAGTTGAAGTCCAATCAACTTGAAACTTAGTAAACATGTTCCCTATAATATGATCTTTCTAATTTTAATGCCAAATTAGAGATTTTATCCCATTTTCATGGTCCACTGAACATAGAAAATGATAGTGCGGATGGGGCATCTGTCTACTTTGGACACATTCTTGTTTTGATTTGCATCCTTGCCTGTTGTGATTTAGTCATTTGAGCCTGTTCTGTTTCGCAGAGGAAATATATTCTATTAGTGGGGATTTTATAATTTTCAAATGATTTATTGTAAACCTAAATAGTTTTCTTGAGCCATTTTTTTAGCCACTTTTGCAAGTAGAAATACAACGAGAATATAAATTGCTGCAAATTTGTAAAACCTTGATCTTTCCTTATTGAACTACATCTAGGAAATTTGTCCATCTCAAAATTAAATAGCCTGGAAGTGGACTAGAATGGGCTGAATGGGAAATAAAGTATCAGTGTTGATAAGTTGTTTTACAGTATTTAACCAAACAAAAAAACAGATGCTTTTATGTACAATATATGTTTTTTTTTTCTAGAGTGGAACACTAAAAGATCTAATAGGAACAACTGTAAATTTCTTTTATATTGTAGATTAACTTGTATGCTAGTAGATCTTGAATATATTTATTTTATATTTAGCACCGTAAAACAAGCAATAGAAGTTGGGATTCAAATGCAAGCAAAGTTCCAGATGTTGACCCATTTTAGTCAGAGATACAAAAGAATACCACTGGTTGAACATAAAGAGTTTCATAATAAATTTGGTTTGGCTTATGACTTTATGAAGGTAGGTCAACAAACAAAAGTAATTGAAACCATAAAATTAGCACAAAATTGGACAAGCCTAAGAGATTGAGACCACAAAATGAATAAAACCCATTGAACATACTGAAAGTGATTTAGACAACAAAATTAGCACAACATATTAATATAACCTGTTATCACAGAGATACATCTCGCTTTTTTGTAATTTTGATTATATGCAAATGTTGAAATTAAAATAGCAAAATTCAACATTTTACATAAGTTAGGCAAATATTCAAAGTCAATGAATCATGACTGAAGGTACATGGCTAAACAATCTTCATGTAAATGAGATGTGCCAATGCTAATACAAATGCATACCAAATATCATTGAATTATTAGAAGTCGTTCCCTTTAAACAAACGTAAACACAAACATTTAATTTGTAAACTATGTAAAAGTTTCAGAGTCAACAATGCAGAGGGGGTGCAGCTATATAATCTCCATGGAAACAATACTTACAAATGCCAATAAATTTGCATACCGAATACCTTTGATCTAACGTTAACATTTCATCTTAAACTGATCTAATCACAAACTAATACATATATAAACTAAGCAAAAGTTTCAAAGTCACTAGACCATAACTGAGGGACAAGGCCAAATAATGTCCATGGAAATGAGATGTTCTAATGCTGATACAACTGAATACCAATTAACATTAGCCTACCACTAATGGTTCCCCTTGAACTGACCTAATCACAAACTAATACATGTAAACTTAGCAAAATTTTCAATTTTTTCTTAGACCATGACTAAGGGGGGGGGGGGGGGGGGGGGGAGCCAAATAATCTCCATTGAAATGAGATATGCCAAAATCTTATACAACTGCATACTAAATATCATTGATCTATTACTAGTGGTTCCATATAAACTGACCTAATCACAAACTAATACATGTATAATAAGAAAAAGTTTTAAATATAAAAAAAAAGATGTGGTATGATTGCCAATGAGACAACTGTCAACAAGAGACCAAAATGACACAGAAATTAACAACTATAGGTCACTGTAGGGCCTTCAACAATGAGCAAAGCCCATACCGCATAGTCAGCTATAAAAGGCCCTGAAATGACAATGTAAAACAATTCAAAGTCAATACACCATGTCAGGGCCAAATAATCTCCATGAAAATGAGATGTGCCAATGCTAATACAACTGCATACCAAATATGATTGACCAACCACTTGTGGTTCACCATAAACTAGACCTCGTCACAAACTAATGCATTGTTGACGCCATTGCCGGAAACAGCATACTTATGTCTCGCTTTTGGCTCCGTCAAGCGAGACAAAAACAGAAGTTATTTTAAAGACCACAGTATTGTACCACATATTTTGAAGAAAAAAAACTAAATGAGAACATATATAAGAAACAAAAATATACGAGACCACAGTTTTAACACAACATTTTGAACAAACAAAAATGATAGAGACCATCAAATTAGTGAAAAATGTTGAAAAACAAAACTAATTGAAAGTACAGTATAAGCTCAATAAATTCAACAAAAAAATTGTTGTGACCACAAAAGTCATAAAACATAGTGAACGAACAGACGGAATTGAGACCACAAAATTTGGACAACATATTGAAACACAACAATGATTAAGACTATGATTTTAGCACCACAAACAGGATGAGACTGTTAAATCTCTGCATTCAAGGAATACTGGTACATTTATTCATTAAACATAATCCAGTTCTTTATGACTTATTATGTTTAATAAATCTTAAAGGTGTGTAAATGTAAATCTTTAAAAAAAAAAGAGATACATTAAACATTGTTAAAGGATCAATTTCATGAGTCAACGCCCAAAAATTAGATATTAAGCAAAAAGATTCATCTGATCATGCAACAACTAACAGAACCACATTATTACATAAACAAAAGGTATGTTCATAAATAGCACATAACTGAGAGGGTGATGGATTAGATTGTTACCCTGAGAAAAAATTGTCAATTGCAGCAAAGCCATGATTAGCATTGTCTTTTTGAGTGGTAACAATCTGCTCTATCACCCTCTCAGATATATGTAATTTAACTTATTAGTCCCCTACTGACGAAGTCGAAGTACACTTTGGGTTTGCACTCTGTCCATCTGTCTGTCTGCACTTTTTGCTTAATGGTTAAAGATATTGATTTGATAATTGGTATATAGTTCTATCATGACAAGACTTGAAGTTACAGTTCAAGTTTGAATTTTGTTACGGTCTGATGATTTTGTGCAGAGTTATGGTCATTGGACTTAGAAAATTTACTTTAATAATCAGTTTTCAACACTATTTTTCATCATACATGAAGATATTCACTTGATATTTGTTATATAGTTTACACCATGACAGTTATAGATCAAATTAGAAATTGTTCCATTACAATGAATTTTAAACTGTTAGGGGACTATGTATTACCATGCATTACTCACATAATGCTTGTTTTACTAAATGTTCTGTCATTACTGTCTATTTAATTTCAAATTTAAAGTAATAAAATACAACGTCTGATTCATAACAAACATCCATATTTAATAAAGCACACAATTGATCAAGCGTCTTCAAGAAGGGTAATAGAGGATTTGCCATGGGATAACGTTAGTTGTCTCCCTCATATTAAACAATAACAATCTTGCATTTTGAAATGAAGTATAATAATTAAAATATTTGATTATTTTCAGGTTAAGTTAAGTGATGCTGAAGTATTGAATGATATGATTGATCCACTGACTGAGATATTTAAAGAAGACATTGAATATTCAAGGAAAAAAGAAGCTGATACTAAAAAGAAATCTAAACATATTTCTAAAAGACTAGGAAATTTATCAGAAGTGTTGAAAGCTGTGTGACGAATATTAGAAGAAATAGAACTATGGGATTATCCATAAATGAAATGTGATAAAAATAAAATTATAAACTTAAGTAAAATGAATTAATACAAAAAATAAAAAAATAAACTTTTATTGATTTGTTTGGTTTTACTCATTGTACTCCTAGCTATTATGGCTTTCATAAGCTAGTACAGGTGGTTTCTGCCAGGTAATGCTTCTGCCAGGTAATGGCCACAATCAACGGACTGATTATAATGCCATGGTTTGGTGCGCATATTCAACCACCCTCCTCCCCCCAAAATTTTGAAATTTAATTCAGCTTTGTCATCGAGGCTTTAAAGGCCTCAACTGACGGTACTGATACGACCCCAGGAGGAAGAGCGTTCCAATCCTGGATGGTTCTTGGGAAGAAAGAGTGTTTTCGGTAATAACAGGATGCTGATGGTACTTGGAAGGATTTATCATGCATGTTTCGTGTCATTTTTTTCGGTGGTATTAGACGACCTTCTTTTGACATGGCCACTTTGTTGTTTTCTATTTTGTATAGCATTTGTGAGTCTCGCTTCTTTCCTTCTTTGTTCTAGGGATGTCCATTTCAGATGTTGTAGTATCAAGTTAATGCTGGAGTGGTTATGATGTTTGTTAGATACGTAGTGAGCTCTTCTTCTTTGTACCATCTCAAGTCTGTCAGTCTCTGTCTTAAGGTATTGATCCCATACTGGACTGGCATATTCTGCAATTTGACGTACCAATGTTTTATGGTCATTCTCTTTCACTGTAGTTAATCCTATATATAAATTTCTTTTTAGGAAACCAATTGTTCAATTTGCCTTATTGCATATGTTATTTACGTGGTCATTCCATCTGAGTAAGGATGTAAATGTGCAGCCTAAATATTTTGCACTGCTGACTGACTCAAGAATTTGACCATGTAGACTGTATGAAGTTGCAATTGTCTTGTTTTTCCTGCTGATGGTGAGTACTTTGCATTTGTCAGGGTGGAATGACATTTTCCATCTTGATTCCCATATTCCAAGTTTGTCCAGATCTAGTTGTAAATCATGTGAATCTTTGTCTGATGTTATCGTAAGGTAAGCTATTGTGTCGTCTGCAAATAGTCGGACTGTAGAATTCCATCTGACATGTCGTTAATGTAGAACAGGAATAGTGAAGGCCTAAGTACCAGGCCTTGGTGTACTCCTGACTCAACATCAATATGAGATGAACTTTCTCCATCAACAACTACTGTTGGGTTCGATTAGACATGAAGCTAGCGATCCACTTATTTACATTTCCTCGGATACCATAGTGTTCCAGTTTATGCATTAGGAGAATGTGACCGACCTTATCAAAGGCTTTCGAAAAGTCCATAATGAGAACATCCGTTTGCTTTCCTGTGCTCATGTTGTTGGTGATGTCACAAATTCAAGAAATCCGTGTTGTAATGGATATAGAATGTTGTGGAGATCTGCACGATTCATAATATGGCTAGTTATTATGTGTTCCATGAGTTTACAGCAGATGCATGTCAGAGATACTGGTCGATAATTCTCTGCCTTGTATCTCTCTCCTTTCTTGAAGACTGGGCTTATGTTGGCGTTCTTCCAGTCAGATGGTACTACCCCAGTATTAAGTGATGTTGTAAAGAGATAGTTATAATTGGGGCTATCTCGTTTGCTAGTTCTTTAAGTATTCTAGGTTTTAGGTTGTCTGGTCCTGAAGCTTTATTTTGGATCCATTTTTGTAAGAAGTTTCAGCACTCCATTTTCTGTAATTCTGATTAGATCTTCAGCAGAAGGGTATTGGCCTGGCATGTTAGAACGAGATTTGAATTCTTCTGGTCTATATGTTTCCTTGGAAGAGAATGCAGATTGAAACTGCTTATTCAGGATTGTTGCTTGGTCCACAGGATGCGAGTGAAGTACTCCATCACTACGTAGTGGTGCCACACCGCTGCTATCAGTTTTCATATGTTTGATATAGGTCTAGAAACGTTTCATATTGCTGTGTGGTTGGGTTTCTTCTTGAGGTGTCACTATATTTTCGATGTACTTCCAATATGCACGACGTAGTTCTTTCTGTACTTTTTGCCTGGCTTCTTTGAATTTTGATGTAATCTTAGGATCCGCTGACTTTTTCTTTCTTTTGTATAGTCTCACGGCGGCGTATTAATTTACGTACATTTGGTGTTAGCCAAGGTAAGCTATCTTTCTGTTTTGCTATCTTGTGCGGGATATGGTTTGTTACACTTTGGTTGAGGTTGGTTTTGAACAATGACCAGAGTTCCTCTGCCGAGCTTCCATTTGAAGCTAGATTTCTGTCTTTCTGTATAAGGGGATGTTCCGAGGTTTTTGTTTCCTAGATAAGGGCTTGGTGTCTATTTCGCTGAAGACAATGTCGTGGTCTGAAACCCCTGGTATCACTTTGGTGCGTGTGAAGCGTGTTGCATTGTTCGTAATCACTAGGTCTAGCGTGTTAGGGCCTCTTGTTGGTTCCTCCACTAGTTGAACAAATCCATTGTCGTCAAGAATGTCGCCAAACTTGTAGTGGTTGTTCTGACACGTTGATTCTGGTTTCAGGGTTCTTGTTATCCAGTTCCAGCCTAGGAGATTGAAGTCGCAACCAACAATTATGAAGGCATTCTTTGTAGCATTAACGTTTTCAAGACTTCGCCCAAGTTCTTCGAGGCTTTCTTCATTTGATATTTTAGGGTTATAATAGTAGGATGCAAGATATAAGTCTTTACTGCCAGCTAGGCTAATTTTAGCCCAAACAATCTCGCAATTTGTTTGTAGCTCGGGTACAGGTGTGCTTAGATGGTCATGATGTATTGCTATTAGCACCCCGCCTCCTTTCATGTTGCGATCATTTCTGTAGATGGTATAATTTGGTGGAAAAATCTGGTTATCTTTTACAGAAGAGTCTATCCAGGTTTCTGTTCCTAGGACAATATCTGGTTTAGTGCTTTCAACCAAGTTCTTAACTAATCCTTGTTTTGATATTTGATCGACTGAAAATTTACTGTAAGCATTTTGATAGGTACGTTTTTTGGAATTTTATCCTGCTTCTTTCTGTCTTGTGTTGATGCGTGGATAGGTGGTATATAGTAATAGAATATTCCATCCATTTCTTCTTGATTCTTTCTGACTTATTTCTTTTGTATCTGCAACTGCTCCGGATCCTGAACCACATGACAAAACTTTGTGGGACTTTCAAAGAATCACATAATGTACTTGTCTACTGCCTATTTCATATCTTAATATGAATGTTTTTTGTCCCTTGTGTAACATGTTGCGGGGGACATGGACATACCAGGCTTTGTCCGTCCCTCCATCCCATCTAGTTAGCACTCTCAAAGGTACAATTCTTGCCTGATTTTTATATAACTTATACTATAGGTTAATATCAATATCTCGGACAAGTTTTATAATGGTGGATAATTGAATGTGTTAAGAGTTATGCCACTTGGAAATATAAAATTTGTGGAAGGTAGGGAACATTGGAACTTTTTTTTATTGGGTTTAATTTTGGCATGGCATTATTTTTGTCAAATACACACAATGACAACTCTTCCTTAATCTTAAATCAGATTGAACTAAACTTTCTCAGACTCTTGGTCATATTAAACAAAGATGCACTGTCTAAAAATGTAAAGCAAGTTCTTCATGAAAAATTTGTAGAAGGTTTGGAAATTACAAGTATATGACTCACCGAAGTGTATAAATTACCGTATTTATAAATCTGATTTTAAATTTGAGAATTATCTCACTGTACTTCCACCTGACTTAATGTATAATCTTATTAAGTTTAGATGCGGTAGCCATAAATTGCCAATTGAAGCTGGTAGATTTTTTAGTATCAATAGAGCTGAAAGAATTTGTGATCTTTGTAATAAGCACGAACTGGGTGATGAATTTCATTATATATACTGACCGACTTTAGAAACGCAACACTAGATTATTTTTGTGTTATTTTTGAATGAATGTGTTCCCGTCAAAAGCGATGACTGCATGTTACAAACGCCAAAATAATTGTCAGAAAGGTCAACAAATTCTGTCTGACATGTTTTGGGTTCTGTTTTACACCTTCTGGTTTTGCATTTGTTCAACCCATTAATTGGTTTTGGCAATTATGCGGTTGGAACTTGAGGGCTTTTAAGATTTCCTTCAGTCGATTCTTTGGCAATTCAGTTGATGGGAAACATTTATGGCATGAATCTGTACTCAATGGCACTCGGCAATTTGATTAGCAGTTGACGTTGCGGCCGTAGACATGTCTGGCAAATGACGTTGTGTAATCAAATTCTGTTGACGTTTCATTGTCACTAAACGTTTATCTGTTCATTGATGGCCAGCAACAAATTTTGTCTACTTGTATCGTTGTCGGAAGGACAGTAAGACGAATTTCTGAAGTCATACAGTATGGTTGCAGCACGTTTATGTTTTAATGTTTGCAGTATTCTTAAGGGGTAATTCAGTTTTTTGTTTCTCAGTCTTGGCAAAATGGAGATGCAACATTTTTAAACTGGTTTAAATGAGGCAAAGGATTGAAAGAACTGCTTCACAAAGCAAAACAACTGAAACAATCTTTCATGGGTCCAAAATTTCGCTTTAAGAAATTCGTGCGACTTCAAAAATTCGGTATGTTCAATAACCACAGGTAAGTCAGATTTTGATTTTTTGTACGGAGAAAAAAGTATGATAAGCATGCAAAGTAGTTGTAAGAAAATCAAACAAGATTTGGTAAAAAAAATCAACAAAATGAGTGTTGCGTTTCTAAAGTCGTTCAGTATATTTAATTGTAACTTTTTTACTCAAGAAAGACTAAAGTTTATACCTGATCATATATATAAAAACAAAAATACTGTAAGCTTGTCAAATTTAATGAGTAGTCAAGATAAGTATGTACTTGTTGGGTTGGCAAAATTTTGCAAAATTGTTATGTCTGTATTTAAATGATAATATATGGATATTACTCTTTCATCTGCATACACCTACTTCATATGTATATATGTTAGTTCATGCATTACTATTGTTTGTTAAATTTATTGTACTATTATGCCTCATGTGAGGCCTTTAGTGAAATAAAAAGTTTCAAGTTTCAAAGTTTCAAAGCACTTCTAAGTTTGTACTATCATTAGAATTTTTATTGGGATTTTAGGCTTTGTCATTGCTTTTTTGAACATTTCAATTTAGTTACATAAACTCCTCTTAAACCCCTTATTAGAATTGATTGTAGCTGTAATTTTATTTTTTATTTTTTGTTTAAGATAATAATAATCAGAATTTTTTCATTGAGTCTTCTAAACATTGCACATTGATTATAATGATTTAGTAATCGGTAAGTGTTTGGCAATCTGATTCAGAACTGATTCCTGTATTACATAGGTGTCAAATCTGTTACAAACAAAGTTATTATTATTAATTTTTATTAGATATTTTTTTATTTTTTTGTAACATGACATTCTTCAAAAACCTTTTTATATGGTAGCTATAACTAGTTATGGATCAACTGAATTTGGTGTTTTGAATGACTGAAAGGTGTACATGTCTGTCTAACTGGATTTAATGGATTTGTTGTTGTATTCATGTTTATTGATCAATGTTAAGTGTTATTTTCAGTGGTTAGTAGATATAGGAAGATGTGGTATGTGTGCCAATGAGACAATTCTCCATCCAAGTCACAATTCATAAAAGGAAACCATTATAAGTCAAGGCACTGTCTTCAACACAGAGCTCGGCTCACACAGAACAGCAAGTTATAAAGGGCCCAAAAAAATTATTAGTGAAAAACCATTCAAATAGGAAAACCAACAGTCTAATCTATATTAAAAAAAATGAGAAACCAGAAACACTTATGAACCACATCGACAAACAACAACTACTGAACATCAGATTCCTGTTTTCATATACTAAAAGTAAGTATGTTTGTTGTATGCATTGTAGTCTCTTTGGCAGTGTTAATTTGACCTTGACCTCATTTTCCTGAGACTGGTAATGTTAAGTTTATTTGATACAAAAGACTTTCAATATAAAACTAAATCTAGATCAGTAAAGCAGGCAAGACATTTTATTTTTTGCACTATTGTTACTAATATGAGGGCAATGGACTTCAATTGTTGTAAAATCTTCAGGTATGAAAAGTAGGTAAAGGATCCCTGTAAAGGGCTGGTAAGCTAACTTGACTTAATATCTTAAATGTTTGCACTGATAAAATATTCATCTGTCTCGTCCATCATTTAATTGTACTACAAAAAAGGTACATTCTTCATAGCCACTAAAATACAAGCAGAGTGCATAATTATAAGCTACATTTGTAAAAAGTAACATAACAAAAATACCAAACTAAAACCGAAAATTCAAAACGGCAAGTCCTTTATAAAAATAGCAAAATTGAAAGCTCTAACACATGTAACTAATGGAAAACAACTGTCATATTCCATACTTGGTAAAGGCATTTCATTATGTAGAAAATGGTGAATCAAACCTGGTTTTATAGCTAGCTAAACCTCTACTCTGTATGAAATTCACATAGAATTCCATTACATTGACAACAATGTTTGAGCAAAGCGGATGAAAGCATGTATAGGCAACGGACTGTACAACCTTCACACAATGAGAAAAACCTATACCATTAAGACCGCTATATACAGATTTTGGAAAATAAAAATGTGAATTAGAAAATATAAGAAAAGAAAAAATTAAAGGGAAGATAATTCGATCAAGAATACAATGGGTAGAAGAGGGTGAAAAACCTACTAGCTATTTTTGTTGGCTAAAATAAAAAAAATTACAAATAAGATAATACCAAAAGTAGAAAAAGAAAATGGAGATGTAATTTCAAAACAAAAAGATATTTTAAAAGACGTAACATCTTTTTATTGGAAATGTATACAAGAATAAATACAAGTCAAAGCTAGGGAGATAAATTCAGTAAACTTAAAGAAGGATTGAAAGATATAAAATTTAAAAAACTAACTAATGATGAGAAAAAAAATCTTGAAGGGGAAATAACAATTGAAGAAGCTGGTTTGATATTGAAAAATATGAAAAATAATAAAACACCAGGATCTGATGGTTTCTCCACAGAGTTCTTTAAATTTTTTTGGAAAGATTTGAAATTTTTGTTGTAGACTCCATGAACTACAGTACTGAGATTGGTGAACTATCTGTTACGCTAAAACAACGAATCATTACATGCCTGCCGAAAGGTAATAAGCCTAGACATTTCTTACAAAAATTGGCGACCTATATCTTTATTAAATACAGTATATAAAATTGGCTCTGGAGTTATAGCAAAACGCTTTAAAACAGTTTTAGATAAACTGATAGATTTCGATCAAACTGGATTTATTAGTGGGAGATTTATTGGAGAATATCATCGTTTAATTCATGATATTATGCAATTTACTGTGGAAAAAGATATTACAGGACTTTTTCTGCTCATAGATTTCGAAAAGGCATTTGATTCGATTTCTTTGGAATTTTTAACCAGTGTCTTGAAGTTGTTCAATTTTGGAGAATCAATAATTAATTGGGTTAAAAAAAATTTATAACAATATCAAATCAGCTGTAAACTAGGGAGGACATCTATCAGAATTTGTTTCTATAGAACGAGGCTGTAGACAAGGTGATCCCTTGTCGCCTTATATTTTTATTCTCTGTGCTGAGATATTAGCACTAAAAATACGAAATAATGATAAAATAAATGGTATTACAATTACGCAAGTTGAGCACAAACTTTCACAATTTTCTGATGACACATCTCTTATTTTAGATGGTTAAGAAGAATCTTTGAATGAAGCATTAAATGAATTAGATTGGTTTGGAAATATATCTGGTTTAAATATTAATTTTTCTAAAACACAAGTTATTTGGATGGGAAATAAAAAGTATAGTAATGAGGTATTATGCCAAAATAGAAACCTTACATGGGGAGAAACATATTTAAGGTATTAGGTTTAAGCTTTGATGTTAATCTTGATAAAATTCTAAAAATTAATTATGATGAAAAGATTGTACAAATTAAATGTGTAATTAGACAATAGTCAAAACGAAATCTTACTGTTATTGGTAGAATTACTGTAGTAAAGACATTGATATTGCCTATTTTAAATCATTTGTTTATATCCTTACCAAATCCAATTGATGATATTTTAAAAAATGTTATTCAACTTATGTACAATTTTATATGGAGTTCACCAATTGATAGAATTAAGAGAGATGTTTTAGAAAATGATATTGAAGTTGGTGGACTCAAAATGATAAATCTTAGTGCATTTATTTTAGCATTGAAGTGTACATGGATAAGGAGATTATTTAAAACAGACAACAAATGGCAGAATGTTTTTTTGTCAAATGTTCATGTAGAACTTGAAAAATGTTATGGTTGAGGAAGTGTTTATATCCAAAAATTACAACAACATATCAAAAATAAATTTTGGCAAGATGTTCTGAAAGCATGGCAATTTCTTAGAGAAAAAGATGAATATTACAGTTGGGAATACTTTCTTGCTAGTGCAATCTGGCTTAACAATAATATAAAGGTAGCAAATACACCTATTTTTTATAAAGATTGGTTTGAAAATGGTATAAGATTTATAAATGATATTGTAAATGAAGATGGGACCTTTTTCTCTCATCAAAAGATAGAAGAAATGTATTAGATAAATGTGACTTTCATGAGATATAATAGTATTATATCTGCTATACATCAAGCATCAAAATCATTTGTGGGAAAAAATCTCAAATTAGAACTACCTTTAATTCCATCTGCTATTAAAACACTGGTAATTAAAAGTTCAAATGGATCTAAAGATATGTATATTATTTTAAATAAAAATGGAAGTGTTCCCACTAGTCAGTTAAGATGGACTGAAATTGTTGGCTTTGATCAAAATTATTGGAATTTTTTTTATAAAACTGCCATTTGTTGTCACAAATAATACTAAGTTACAGTGGCTACAGTATAGATTCAATCATCGAATCTTAGCTACAAACAAATTTCTTCATAAAATTAAGATTTATGATAATCCAAATTGTACATTTTGTAATAGAGCAATTGAAACATTAGAACATTTATTTAAAATTGGTTTCTGACCAATGGAATTACTGTACTTTTTACAAAAGAAGTTGTTTTGTTTGGTAACACTGTAAAAATATCAAAAGGCATTGCAGAAAATACTCTAGACTTTTTCTTACCATAAAGCAATATATTTATAATTCCCAGGGGCGGATCCAGCCATTTTAAAAAGGGGGTGCCTAACCCAGGACAAAGGGGGGGGGGGGGGGGGGTCCAACTTCAGGTCCCCATTCAAATGCATTGCTCGGCCAAAAAAAGGGGAGTTCCAACCACCGGAACCCCCCCCCCCCCCCCCTCCCTCTGGATCCGCGCCTGAAAAGGTTGCCACATATGTAATATGATGGACACATCAACCTTTAAAAATAAGCTTTTTTTTTTATCACTTTATACAGTTTTCGTTTGAGTTTTTGTGTTTTTGGAATATAAATTGAATATAGCAAGACGTGTTAAAACGAATTGAAGAAAACAAAACGGTAGCTGAAGGCATAGTTTAAAAGAAGAAAAATTGTCATTAAGATGCTGTCTAGTTGAGGGAAATTCGTGTATTCTGGCTTACAGTCAAACTAACACATGCCCATGATTTTTGATGTAGCTAGGTTACTGTCTAATTGTCTTTTACTTCATATTATTTATCACTTTGATGTACAATACATAAGTATACATGTTAAAACATAAAGTTAGGATGTTATGTCTTGCATAATTGAGTGCTGAAAAAAGCAAAAGAGAGACTCAAAGAAATAAATTTAAAAAGACAAAATGATCTGATTTTCAAAAGTGACCTGTTTGGTCGCTCGTAATCGGTTGTCTATAAATATAGTTCCTGACATTTTTTATGAATGTAAACCTTTAGTACTGTGTTTTTTAACATATAAAAAACTATGACTAAAAGTATCAG
>CM034356.1:53305826-53457883 GCA_019925275.1 Mytilus edulis | reverse complement strand
CCTGAAATAAGCAATGAAGAAATAAATTGTACCAATGACACAAGCTTTTTTTTTTATCACTTTATACAGTTTTCGTTTGATCGATAGTTTTTGTGTTTTTGGAATATAAATTGAATATAGCAAGACGTGTTAAAACGAATTGAAGAAAACAAAACGGTAGCTGAAGGCATAGTTTAAAAGAAAAGAAAAATGTCATTAAGATGCTGTCTAGTTGAGGGAAATTCGTGTAGTCTGGCTTACAGTCAAACTAACACATGCCCATGATTTTTGATGTTGCTAGGTTACTGTCTAATTGTCTTTTACTTCATATTATGACTTTGATGTACAATACATAAGTATACATGTTAAAACATAAAGTTAGGATGTTATGTCTTGCATAATTGAGTGCTGAAAAAAGCAAAAGAGAGACTCAAAGAAATAAATATAAAAAGACAAAATGATCTGATTTTCAAAAGTGACCTGTTTGGTCGCTCGTAATCGGTTGTCTATAAATATAGTTCCTGACATTTTTTATGAATGTAAACCTTTAGTACTGTGTTTTTTAACATATAAAAAACTATGACTAAAAGTATCAGTTATGTAATTTTCTTTATAGTGAACTTTATGATATTTTTGTATTATGGTTTATATCATTGGGGCATTGTGGGACTATGTGTCAAATTGTATGAAGGGCAACTCTGCCTATTCAAGCAGCGACGATTCGCACGTGTCACAGTCTTGTGACTTCATTTCATGTTTAAGCAGTTCCGAATAAGTAAATGCTTGAGTTGACGCCAAGAGGAGCATCATCTTTTCAACTTTTGTTTCCTTTTGTAGACTATGTACCTCAAATGTTTTATCTGAAAAATATGTCTTCACTGGGAACCCCAGAGCTGAAACGTGCACACGTCAGTTTAGCAGGGACAATACTCTGTACCCCTATTTTTGTCATTTTTGCACATGGAATCTTTACAGACGCTGTCAGTGGTTAAGAGTATTGCTTGACATCGACATGTCTAACAAGATAGTGAATGCAGCATTCGAATAGGGACTGTTCGATTCATACTCAGAAATTTTGCAATTGTCAAAAATAGAAAAGACCCTTTTTTATTCAATATAGATATTCTACATTATAAGGTGTCGACGTTAAGTTAGTAATGGAACTTGAAAAACTTTTAAAAAGTTGAATTTTATACAAGACTTTAACAAAAAGATTGCCACATATGTAATATGATGGACACATCAACCTTTAAAAATAAGACCCTTCCGTGATGTTTTCTTCTTTCAATCCTAACAAATCTTCTAAATTTTAAGCTTTCCTCTTAACTTGTTTACAAATGATGAAAATAAAACTTCCCTTAAATTCTGCCATTCTTATAGGTATTACAATGTTGCAAAGATGAAGAGTTTGTCCAGCGGCACATATCACAGTCATGTCCAGCGGCACATATTACAGTCATGTCCAGATTCATCATTATACCATGCTGGAAAAAACTTTATCGATAAATTCATTTTCAAATGAATATCGTCTTGTTAAACAAAAAATTAATATGATATGTGTGTGAAACGTCTGAAATATACAATGATTGATTTATTCATTGTTGGTCTTTAACGCCACTTTAATTATTTGTTTGCTATTTCATGGCGGCCAGCTTTTTGTTGATGGTGAAGAAAGTTGGAGCGCCCGGACAGAACTACTGACCTTCGACTGGGAAACTGTCAAACAAGCAACACGTGTAAGGCATGTAGGGTTTGAACCCTGAAATAAGCAATGAAGAAATAAATTGTACCAATGACACAAGCTTTTTTTTTTATCACTTTATACAGTTTTCGTTTGATCGATAGTTTTTGTGTTTTTGGAATATAAATTGAATATAGCAAGACGTGTTAAAACGAATTGAAGAAAACAAAACGGTAGCTGAAGGCATAGTTTAAAAGAAAAGAAAAATGTCATTAAGATGCTGTCTAGTTGAGGGAAATTCGTGTAGTCTGGCTTACAGTCAAACTAACACATGCCCATGATTTTTGATGTTGCTAGGTTACTGTCTAATTGTCTTTTACTTCATATTATGACTTTGATGTACAATACATAAGTATACATGTTAAAACATAAAGTTAGGATGTTATGTCTTGCATAATTGAGTGCTGAAAAAAGCAAAAGAGAGACTCAAAGAAATAAATATAAAAAGACAAAATGATCTGATTTTCAAAAGTGACCTGTTTGGTCGCTCGTAATCGGTTGTCTATAAATATAGTTCCTGACATTTTTTATGAATGTAAACCTTTAGTACTGTGTTTTTTAACATATAAAAAACTATGACTAAAAGTATCAGTTATGTAATTTCTTTTATAGTGAACTTTATGATATTTTTGTATTATGGTTTATATCATTGGGGCATTGTGGGACTATGTGTCAAATTGTATGAAGGGCAACTCTGCCTATTCAAGCAGCGACGATTCGCACGTGTCACAGTCTTGTGACTTCATTTCATGTTTAAGCAGTTCCGAATAAGTAAATGCTTGAGTTGACGCCAAGAGGAGCATCATCTTTTCAACTTTTGTTTCCTTTTGTAGACTATGTACCTCAAATGTTTTATCTGAAAAATATGTCTTCACTGGGAACCCCAGAGCTGAAACGTGCACACGTCAGTTTAGCAGGGACAATACTCTGTACCCCTATTTTTGTCATTTTTGCACATGGAATCTTTACAGACGCTGTCAGTGGTTAAGAGTATTGCTTGACATCGACATGTCTAACAAGATAGTGAATGCAGCATTCGAATAGGGACTGTTCGATTCATACTCAGAAATTTTGCAATTGTCAAAAATAGAAAAGACCCTTTTTTATTCAATATAGATATTCTACATTATAAGGTGTCGACGTTAAGTTAGTAATGGAACTTGAAAAACTTTTAAAAAGTTGAATTTTATACAAGACTTTAACAAAAAGATTGCCACATATGTAATATGATGGACACATCAACCTTTAAAAATAAGACCCTTCCGTGATGTTTTCTTCTTTCAATCCTAACAAATCTTCTAAATTTTAAGCTTTCCTCTTAACTTGTTTACAAATGATGAAAATAAAACTTCCCTTAAATTCTGCCATTCTTATAGGTATTACAATGTTGCAAAGATGAAGAGTTTGTCCAGCGGCACATATCACAGTCATGTCCAGCGGCACATATTACAGTCATGTCCAGATTCATCATTATACCATGCTGGAAAAAACTTTATCGATAAATTCATTTTCAAATGAATATCGTCTTGTTAAACAAAAAATTAATATGATATGTGTGTGAAACGTCTGAAATATACAATGATTGATTTATTCATTGTTGGTCTTTAACGCCACTTTAATTATTTGTTTGCTATTTCATGGCGGCCAGCTTTTTGTTGATGGTGAAGAAAGTTGGAGCGCCCGGACAGAACTACTGACCTTCGACTGGGAAACTGTCAAACAAGCAACACGTGTAAGGCATGTAGGGTTTGAACCCTGAAATAAGCAATGAAGAAATAAATTGTACCAATGACACAAGCTTTTTTTTTTTATCACTTTATACAGTTTTCGTTTGATCGATAGTTTTTGTGTTTTTGGAATATAAATTGAATATAGCAAGACGTGTTAAAACGAATTGAAGAAAACAAAACGGTAGCTGAAGGCATAGTTTAAAAGAAAAGAAAAATGTCATTAAGATGCTGTCTAGTTGAGGGAAATTCGTGTAGTCTGGCTTACAGTCAAACTAACACATGCCCATGATTTTTGATGTTGCTAGGTTACTGTCTAATTGTCTTTTACTTCATATTATGACTTTGATGTACAATACATAAGTATACATGTTAAAACATAAAGTTAGGATGTTATGTCTTGCATAATTGAGTGCTGAAAAAAGCAAAAGAGAGACTCAAAGAAATAAATATAAAAAGACAAAATGATCTGATTTTCAAAAGTGACCTGTTTGGTCGCTCGTAATCGGTTGTCTATAAATATAGTTCCTGACATTTTTTATGAATGTAAACCTTTAGTACTGTGTTTTTTAACATATAAAAAACTATGACTAAAAGTATCAGTTATGTAATTTCTTTTATAGTGAACTTTATGATATTTTTGTATTATGGTTTATATCATTGGGGCATTGTGGGACTATGTGTCAAATTGTATGAAGGGCAACTCTGCCTATTCAAGCAGCGACGATTCGCACGTGTCACAGTCTTGTGACTTCATTTCATGTTTAAGCAGTTCCGAATAAGTAAATTCTTGAGTTTACGCCAAGAGGATCATCATCTTTTTAACTTTTGTTTCCTTTTGTAGACTATGTACCTCAAATGTTTTATCTGAAAAATATGTCTTCACTGGGAACCCCAGAGCTGAAACGTGCACACGTCAGTTTAGCAGGGACAATACTCTGTACCCCTATTTTTGTCATTTTTGCACATGGAATCTTTACAGACGCTGTCAGTGGTTAAGAGTATTGCTTGACATCGACATGTCTAACAAGATAGTGAATGCAGCATTCGAATAGGGACTGTTCGATTCATACTCAGAAATTTTGCAATTGTCAAAAATAGAAAAGACCCTTTTTTATTCAATATAGATATTCTACATTATAAGGTGTCGACGTTAAGTTAGTAATGGAACTTGAAAAACTTTTAAAAAGTTGAATTTTATACAAGACTTTAACAAAAAGGTTGCCACATATGTAATATGATGGACACATCAACCTTTAAAAATAAGACCCTTCCGTGATGTTTTCTTCTTTCAATCCTAACAAATCTTCTAAATTTTAAGCTTTCCTCTTAACTTGTTTACAAATGATGAAAATAAAACTTCCCTTAAATTCTGCCATTCTTATAGGTATTACAATGTTGCAAAGATGAAGAGTTTGTCCAGCGGCACATATCACAGTCATGTCCAGCGGCACATATTACAGTCATGTCCAGATTCATCATTATACCATGCTGGAAAAACTTTATCGATAAATTCATTTTCAAATGAATATCGTCTTGTTAAACAAAAAATTAATATGATATGTGTGTGAAACGTCTGAAATATACAATGATTGATTTATTCATTGTTGGTCTTTAACGCCACTTTAATTATTTGTTTGCTATTTCATGGCGGCCAGCTTTTTATTGATGGTGAAGAAAGTTGGAGCGCCCGGACAGAACTACTGACCTTCGACTGGGAAACTGTCAAACAAGCAACACGTGTAAGGCATGTAGGGTTTGAACCCTGAAATAAGCAATGAAGAAATAAATTGTACCAATGACACAAGCTTTTTTTTTTTATCACTTTATACAGTTTTCGTTTGATCGATAGTTTTTGTGTTTTTGGAATATAAATTGAATATAGCAAGACGTGTTAAAACGAATTGAAGAAAACAAAACGGTAGCTGAAGGCATAGTTTAAAAGAAAAGAAAAATGTCATTAAGATGCTGTCTAGTTGAGGGAAATTCGTGTAGTCTGGCTTACAGTCAAACTAACACATGCCCATGATTTTTGATGTTGCTAGGTTACTGTCTAATTGTCTTTTACTTCATATTATGACTTTGATGTACAATACATAAGTATACATGTTAAAACATAAAGTTAGGATGTTATGTCTTGCATAATTGAGTGCTGAAAAAAGCAAAAGAGAGACTCAAAGAAATAAATATAAAAAGACAAAATGATCTAATTTTCAAAAGTGACCTGTTTGGTCGCTCGTAATCGGTTGTCTATAAATATAGTTCCTGACATTTTTTATGAATGTAAACCTTTAGTACTGTGTTTTTTAACATATAAAAAACTATGACTAAAAGTATCAGTTATGTAATTTCTTTTATAGTGAACTTTATGATATTTTTGTATTATGGTTTATAAAATTGGGGCATTGTGGGACTATGTGTCAAATTGTATGAAGGGCAACTCTGCCTATTCAAGCAGCGACGATTCGCACTTGTCACAGTCTTGTGACTTCATTTCATGTTTAAGCAGTTCCGAATAAGTAAATTCTTGAGTTTACGCCAAGAGGATCATCGTCTTTTTAACTTTTGTTTCCTTTTGTAGACTATGTACCTCAAATGTTTTATCTATAAAAATATGACTTCACTGGGAACCCCAGAGCTGAAACGTGCACACGTCAGTTTAGCAGGGACAATACTCTGTACCCCTATTTTTGTCATTTTTGCACATGGAATCTTTACAGACGCTGTCAGTGGTTAAGAGTATTGCTTGACATCGACATGTCTAACAAGATAGTGAATGCAGCATTCGAATAGGGACTGTTCGATTCATACTCAGAAATTTTGCAATTGTCAAAAATAGAAAAGACCCTTTTTTATTCAATATAGATATTCTACATTATAAGGTGTCGACGTTAAGTTAGTACAGTGAAATGCAGTGAAGTTTAGCATTTGATAGTTCATTGATAACATTCTGGCGTATCATAAACAAACAACTTGTAACGTCTCATTTCATTGGCTGAAAGATTCAAATACAACAACAATGTAGTCAGTGTGCACGTGAATTGACACAGGTGACCGACAATGGAATGTACTATGTTACTACGAACGTAAAAACAAGGATTTGTTTAGTTTACAAACCTTTGGTCAAAAGAATTAAATAAATCTTTTGTTAACTTCAAATAGTGGGGTCGAAATATTATACTGATATTTTGTATTAGTAATATTCTAAGTTCTTTATGCATGCAGCAACTCAATTATCGTGTACCGCATATTGAGAAATATAAGGATAAAATAAAATGCATGTGCCGCTTTTATACGGATGAATATATGAACCACTTTTAATTTCTTTCATACTGACGATAGGTTATAATCCTAACAATGTCGTAGTCACTTATAATAAGTATCTCATAATACTGATCCATTACAATAATTAATGATGGGTTGCACTGACATTCCTCTTTTATTATTTTCATGCTATAAAACATACACACAGTAGCTAAGCGTACCATAAACGGAGGAAATTGTCCCCCAAAATAGAAACAAAATAACTTTAATCGTATCATTTGTGCACCTGAATGAATTCAGTAAAGGTATGTTGTTGTAATAAATTGAAATGTTACATCGGCGAAGATTATTCAGTTCTTTTGCATGTGTTGAACAAAATAATAAATTAATACTTGTGAGAAATGTCGTAGTTAATAAGGAACAATTCTCGTTTGAATTGTTTTACATTGTCATTTCAGGGCCTTTTATGGCTGAGTTTGCGGTATGGGCTTTGCTCATTATTGTCGAAAGCCGTACGGTGATCTATAGTTGTTAATTTCTGTGTTATTATGGTCTCTTGTGGAGAGTTGTCTCATTGGCAATCATACCACATCTTCTTTTATATATGTAGTTATAGTATACAAGGTATTATCCCGCAGTTAAGATTTGTCACTTTTTAAGAACACATCCGTAAAATAACAGACGCCCACCGGACAGAAATGATCAGAAGGGCAATCATACCACATCTCTTTTTTAAATATAAATGTACTGTTTTCGATTTTAAATGGATGAACATTTATTTTTTAATTTTATACTGTAAGAATAGAGCTGCATAACATTGTTGAACTATTTGCTAAAGTACATGTATTATGCATTCGTATTCAAAATGAAATACAAAACGAAATATGTATGATAAACTGATAAACAAAATATCAAGAAATTAAGGATGACTAAATGCATGTACAAGAAGAAACTTACCTTTTTATCAAAACATTTTATGAATAAACACTTTTTTTTAAAAACTGATTGTTTCTATTTACATGTACATATTTACAATATACAATTTACGTTCGTTTTTCAACCGAGAATAGCAAAACCTCATGAAGTATATCGTCGGAGTTTATAAACTACATTAAATTCCCCTGTTCCATGGTTTGCCATCTGCGGTTTTTTTTAAAACAAAGCATGGTTGGTTACATGTTATGAATTTACTTACAATTTCGGGATTTTTTTTTCTCAAGTAAACGGAATCAGAAAAAAAATCACTATCCTATGTTGAATACCTAAAACTTGTCAAAGAATATGAAAAGTGTTTGTAGAAAAGTACGGTTTCATTTTTCAAGTACAATTCTAATTCATCGAGTCCAAAAGGCAGGATGAGCAACTTGGGAAGGGGGGGGGGGGGGGGGGACAAATTTGAATTAAATATTTCGATGTGATAGCTGCTAAGATTTTAAAGTTTAAAATTTTACTATCAGTTGCAGAAAATTATAAAACCAATGAATTTCACATGCACATTTATAAAAGCTAGAATTATGATTGCATAATCAAGAACACAATCATGTACGCAAATACGACAATGGAAGCTTTAAACGACCTTGACCAGCTACGTGAATATTGATCAGTCCATTCAACGTTATAGTACGTGTGTTCTATTTTCGCAGGTGTGAGGTCGAAGGTTGAATTGACCAATTAAAACGATCGTTCCTTATAGAGTTAATCTAATAAAGTTTGTTTGACTGATTATGTCGCACGACCTTTCGCTAAGCTTGGCCGCAGGTAGGTGTAATGGAACTTGAAAAACTTTTAAAAAGTTGAATTTTATACAAGACTTTAACAAAAAGGTTGCCACATATGTAATATGATGGACACATCAACCTTTAAAAATAAGACCCTTCCGTGATGTTTTCTTCGTTCAATCCTAACAAATCTTCTAAATTTTAAGCTTTCCTCTTAACTTGTTTACAAATGATGAAAATAAAAACTTCCCTTAAATTCTGCCATTCTTATAGGTATTACAATGTTGCAAAGATGAAGAGTTTGTCCAGCGGCACATATCACAGTCATGTCCAGCGGCACATATTACAGTCATGTCCAGATTCATCATTATACCATGCTGGAAAAACTTTATCGATAAATTCATTTTCAAATGAATATCGTCTTGTTAAACAAAAAATTAATATGATATGTGTGTGAAACGTCTGAAATATACAATGATTGATTTATTCATTGTTGGTCTTTAACGCCACTTTAATTATTTGTTTGCTATTTCATGGCGGCCAGCTTTTTGTTGATGGTGAAGAAAGTTGGAGCGCCCGGACAGAACTACTGACCTTCGACTGGGAAACTGTCAAACAAGCAACACGTGTAAGGCATGTAGGGTTTGAACCCTGAAATAAGCAATGAAGAAATAAATTGTACCAATGACACAAGCTTTTTTTTTTTATCACTTTATACAGTTTTCGTTTGATCGATAGTTTTTGTGTTTTTGGAATATAAATTGAATATAGCAAGACGTGTTAAAACGAATTGAAGAAAACAAAACGGTAGCTGAAGGCATAGTTTAAAAGGAAAGAAAAATGTCATTAAGATGCTGTCTAGTTGAGGGAAATTCGTGTAGTCTGGCTTACAGTCCAACTAACACATGCCCATGATTTTTGATGTTGCTAGGTTACTGTCTAATTGTCTTTTACTTCATATTATGACTTTGATGTACAATACATAAGTATACATGTTAAAACATAAAGTTAGGATGTTATGTCTTGCATAATTGAGTGCTGAAAAAAGCAAAAGAGAGACTCAAAGAAATAAATATAAAAAGACAAAATGATCTGATTTTCAAAAGTGACCTGTTTGGTCGCTCGTAATCGGTTGTCTATAAATATAGTTCCTGACATTTTTTATGAATGTAAACCTTTAGTACTGTGTTTTTTAATATATAAAAAACTATGACTAAAAGTATCAGTTATGTAATTTCTTTTATAGTGAACTTTATGATATTTTTGTATTATGGTTTATATCATTGGGGCATTGTGGGACTATGTGTCAAATTGTATGAAGGGCAACTCTGCCTATTCAAGCAGCGACGATTCGCACGTGTCACAGTCTTGTGACTTCATTTCATGTTTAAGCAGTTCCGAATAAGTAAATTCTTGAGTTTACGCCAAGAGGATCATCATCTTTTTAACTTTTGTTTCCTTTTGTAGACTATGTACCTCAAATGTTTTATCTGAAAAATATGTCTTCACTGGGAACCCCAGAGCTGAAACGTGCACACGTCAGTTTAGCAGGGACAATACTCTGTACCCCTATTTTTGTCATTTTTGCACATGGAATCTTTACAGACGCTGTCAGTGGTTAAGATTATTGCTTGACATCGACATGTCTAACAAGATAGTGAATGCAGCATTCGAATAGGGACTGTTCGATTCATACTCAGAAATTTTGCAATTGTCAAAAATAGAAAAGACCCTTTTTTATTCAATATAGATATTCTACATTATAAGGTGTCGACGTTAAGTTAGTAATGGAACTTGAAAAACTTTTAAAAAGTTGAATTTTATACAAGACTTTAACAAAAAGGTTGCCACATATGTAATATGATGGACACATCAACCTTTAAAAATAAGACCCTTCCGTGATGTTTTCTTCTTTCAATCCTAACAAATCTTCTAAATTTTAAGCTTTCCTCTTAACTTGTTTACAAATGATGAAAATAAAACTTCCCTTAAATTCTGCCATTCTTATAGGTATTACAATGTTGCAAAGATGAAGAGTTTGTCCAGCGGCACATATCACAGTCATGTCCAGCGGCACATATTACAGTCATGTCCAGATTCATCATTATACCATGCTGGAAAAACTTTATCGATAAATTCATTTTCAAATGAATATCGTCTTGTTAAACAAAAATTAATATGATATGTGTGTGAAACGTCTGAAATATACAATGATTGATTTATTCATTGTTGGTCTTTAACGCCACTTTAATTATTTGTTTGCTATTTCATGGCGGCCAGCTTTTTGTTGATGGTGAAGAAAGTTGGAGCGCCCGGACAGAACTACTGACCTTCGACTGGGAAACTGTCAAACAAGCAACACGTGTAAGGCATGTAGGGTTTGAACCCTGAAATAAGCAATGAAGAAATAAATTGTACCAATGACACAAGCTTTTTTTTTTTTATCACTTTATACAGTTTTCGTTTGATCGATAGTTTTTGTGTTTTTGGAATATAAATTGAATATAGCAAGACGTGTTAAAACGAATTGAAGAAAACAAAACGGTAGCTGAAGGCATAGTTTAAAAGAAAAGAAAAATGTCATTAAGATGCTGTCTAGTTGAGGGAAATTCGTGTAGTCTGGCTTACAGTCAACTAACACATGCCCATGATTTTTGATGTTGCTAGGTTACTGTCTAATTGTCTTTTACTTCATATTATCACTTTGATGTACAATACATAAGTATACATGTTTAAAACATAAAGTTAGGATGTTATGTCTTGCATAATTGAGTGCTGAAAAAAGCAAAAGAGAGACTCAAAGAAATAAATATAAAAAGACAAAATGATCTGATTTTCAAAAGTGACCTGTTTGGTCGCTCGTAATCGGTTGTCTATAAATATAGTTCCTGACATTTTTTATGAATGTAAACCTTTAGTACTGTGTTTTTTAACATATAAAAAACTATGACTAAAAGTATCAGTTATGTAATTTCTTTTATAGTGAACTTTATGATATTTTTGTATTATGGTTTATATCATTGGGGCATTGTGGGACTATGTGTCAAATTGTATGAAGGGCAACTCTGCCTATTCAAGCAGCGACGATTCGCACGTGTCACAGTCTTGTGACTTCATTTCATGTTTAAGCAGTTCCGAATAAGTAAATTCTTGAGTTTACGCCAAGAGGAGCATCATCTTTTCAACTTTTGTTTCCTTTTGTAGACTATGTACCTCAAATGTTTTATCTGAAAAATATGTCTTCACTGGGAACCCCAGAGCTGAAACGTGCACACGTCAGTTTAGCAGGGACAATACTCTGTACCCCTATTTTTGTCATTTTTGCACATGGAATCTTTACAGACGCTGTCAGTGGTTAAGAGTATTGCTTGACATCGACATGTCTAACAAGATAGTGAATGCAGCATTCGAATAGGGACTGTTCGATTCATACTCAGAAATTTTGCAATTGTCAAAAATAGAAAAGACCCTTTTTTATTCAATATAGATATTCTACATTATAAGGTGTCGACGTTAAGTTAGTAATGGAACTTGAAAAACTTTTAAAAAGTTGAATTTTATACAAGACTTTAACAAAAAGGTTGCCACATATGTAATATGATGGACACATCAACCTTTAAAAATAAGACCCTTCCGTGATGTTTTCTTCTTTCAATCCTAACAAATCTTCTAAATTTTAAGCTTTCCTCTTAACTTGTTTACAAATGATGAAAATAAAACTTCCCTTAAATTCTGCCATTCTTATAGGTATTACAATGTTGCAAAGATGAAGAGTTTGTCCAGCGGCACATATCACAGTCATGTCCAGCGGCACATATTACAGTCATGTCCAGATTCATCATTATACCATGCTGGAAAAACTTTATCGATAAATTCATTTTTAAATGAATATCGTCTTGTTAAACAAAAAATTAATGATATGTGTGTGAAACGTCTGAAATATACAATGATTGATTTATTCATTGTTGGTCTTTAACGCCACTTTAATTATTTGCTTGCTATTTCATGGCGGCCAGCTTTTTGTTGATGGTGAAGAAAGTGGAGCGCCCGGACAGACTACTGACCTTCGACTGGGAAACTGTCAAACAAGCAACACGTGTAAGGCATGTAGGGTTTGAACCCTGAAATAAGCAATGAAGAAATAAATTGTACAATGACACAAGCTTTTTTTTTTTTATCACTTTATACAGTTTTCGTTTGATCGATAGTTTTTGTGTTTTTGGAATATAAATTGAATATAGCAAGACGTGTTTAAAACGAATTGAAGAAAACAAAACGGTAGCTGAAGGCATAGTTTAAAAGAAAAGAAAAATGTCATTAAGATGCTGTCTAGTTGAGGGAAATTCGTGTAGTCTGGCTTACAGTCAAACTAACACATGCCCATGATTTTTGATGTTGCTAGGTTACTGTCTAATTGTCTTTTACTTCATATTATGACTTTGATGTACAATACATAAGTATACATGTTAAAACATAAAGTTAGGATGTTATGTCTTGCATAATTGAGTGCTGAAAAAAGCAAAAGAGAGACTCAAAGAAATAAATATAAAAAGACAAAATGATCTGATTTTCAAAAGTGACCTGTTTGGTCGCTCGTAATCGGTTGTCTATAAATTATAGTTCCTGACATTTTTTATGAATGTAAACCTTTAGTACTGTGTTTTTTAACATATAAAAAAACTATGACTAAAAGTATCAGTTATGTAATTTCTTTTATAGTGAACTTTATGATATTTTTGTATTATGGTTTATATCATTGGGGCATTGTGGGACTATGTGTCAAATTGTATGAAGGGCAACTCTGCCTATTCAAGCAGCGACGATTCGCACGTGTCACAGTTTGTGACTTCATTTCATGTTTAAGCAGTTCCGAATAAGTAAATGCTTGAGTTTACGCCAAGAGGAGCATCATCTTTTCAACTTTTGTTTCCTTTTGTAGACTATGTACCTCAAATGTTTTATCTGAAAAATATGTCTTCACTGGGAACCCCAGAGCTGAAACGTGCACACGTCAGTTTAGCAGGGACAATACTCTGTACCCTATTTTTGTCATTTTTGCACATGGAATCTTTACAGACGCTGTCAGTGGTTAAGAGTATTGCTTGACATCGACATGTCTAACAAGATAGTGAATGCAGCATTCGAATAGGGACTGTTCGATTCATACTCAGAAATTTTGCAATTGTCAAAAATAGAAAAGACCCTTTTTTATTCAATATAGATATTCTACATTATAAGGTGTCGACGTTAAGTTAGTAATGGAACTTGAAAAACTTTTAAAAAGTTGAATTTTATACAAGACTTTAACAAAAAGGTTGCCACATATGTATTATGATGGACACATCAACCTTTAAAAATAAGACCCTTCCGTGATGTTTTCTTCTTTCAATTCTAACAAATCTTCTAAATTTTAAGCTTTCCTCTTAACTTGTTTACAAATGATGAAAATAAAACTTCCCTTAAATTCTGCCATTCTTATAGGTATTACAATGTTGCAAAGATGAAGAGTTTGTCCAGCGGCACATATCACAGTCATGTCCAGCGGCACATATTACAGTCATGTCCAGATTCATCATTATACCATGCTGGAAAAACTTTATCGATAAATTCATTTTCAAATGAATATCGTCTTGGTAAACAAAAAATTAATATATGTGTGTGAAACGTCTGAAATATACAATGATTGATTTATTCATTGTTGGTCTTTAACGCCACTTTAATTATTTGTTTGCTATTTCATGGCGGCCAGCTTTTTGTTGATGGTGAAGAAAGTTGGAGCGCCCGGACAGAACTACTGACCTTCGACTGGGAAACTGTCAAACAAGCAACACGTGTAAGGCATGTAGGGTTTGAACCCTGAAATAAGCAATGAAGAAATAAATTGTACCAATGACACAAGCTTTTTTTTTTATCACTTTATACAGTTTTCGTTTGATCGATAGTTTTTGTGTTTTTGGAATATAAATTGAATATAGCAAGACGTGTTAAAACGAATTGAAGAAAACAAAACGGCAGCTGAAGGCATAGTTTAAAAGAAAAGAAAAATGTCATTAAGATGCTGTCTAGTTGAGGGAAATTCGTGTAGTCTGGCTTACAGTCCAACTAACACATGCCCATGATTTTTGATGTTGCTAGGTTACTGTCTAATTGTCTTTTACTTCATATTATCACTTTGATGTACAATACATAAGTATACATGTTAAAACATAAAGTTAGGATGTTATGTCTTGCATAATTGAGTGCTGAAAAAAGCAAAAGGGAGACTCAAAGAAATAAATATAAAAAGACAAAATGATCTGATTTTCAAAAGTGACCTGTTTGGTCGCTCGTAATCGGTTGTCTATAAATATAGTTCCTGACATTTTTTATGAATGTAAACCTTTAGTACTGTGTTTTTTAACATATAAAAAACTATGACTAAAAGTATCAGTTATGTAATTTCTTTTATAGTGAACTTTATGATATTTTTGTATTATGGTTTATATCATTGGGGCATTGTGGGACTATGTGTCAAATTGTATGAAGGGCAACTCTGCCTATTCAAGCAGCGACGATTCGCACGTGTCACAGTCTTGTGACTTCATTTCATGTTTAAGCAGTTCCGAATAAGTAAATGCTTGAGTTTACGCCAAGAGGAGCATCATCTTTTCAACTTTTGTTTCCTTTTGTAGACTATGTACCTCAAATGTTTTATCTGAAAAATATGTCTTCACTGGGAACCCCAGAGCTGAAACGTGCACACGTCAGTTTAGCAGGGACAATACTCTGTACCCCTATTTTTGTCATTTTTGCACATGGAATCTTTACAGACGCTGTCAGTGGTTAAGAGTATTGCTTGACATCGACATGTCTAACAAGATAGTGAATGCAGCATTCGAATAGGGACTGTTCGATTCATACTCAGAAATTTTGCAATTGTCAAAAATAGAAAAGACCCTTTTTTATTCAATATTTCAATCTATTCTAATATGGGATAGATTGCTTTAACTCTGTGAAGCTGCCGTTTCAGTTATTCGAGTTACCTTTCTTTATACAGTTTTTTTATAATGTAGGTTTGCAATTTTCTGAAAATCAAACTAAGTTTCTCGAAAAAGGGTCATGTGGCCTAGCGGACCAATATCGTCTGTGACGTCAATATATCGTCTGCATTGGCGTTCAGAGATTTCAGAAGAAAAGGCAGACATTTTTCGTCAGAGTAAATTCTGGGTTTTGTATTAATATATTTCTATGTAATGTAAGAAAAAGTGGGGGCAACAACATAGGCTCCTGCAAGTTACATAATTTTAAACGGCAAATTAAGTCGTCTCTTTGTAAGGTTTCAGAATTGCTCCCTAAAGCTAAATTAATTTGGTCCCAGATACTACCAAGGCTAGTTTGGCGGAATGGCCAAAACATTAAGTCTCTGAACCGAGCTGCGGTCAGAATAAACAATTTTGCTGGTTGGTTATGTCTTAAGTCTGGTGGAGGATACATAAAATATCCTGAAATAACATGGAATGAGAAGGGACTTTTCAACATGGACGGTGTTCATCTTTCAAACATGGGAAATGAACTATTTTTGTATAGAATTCAAAGTTTTCTTCAGGAAGTTGTGTAAGAGTTCCTAATGAAAGAAAATGTACAGATAATGATTTAGTGTACAAACTGTGTGGTTACTTCTAATAATGTTTTGTTGATTTATGTCGTGCACATGCAATAGTGTGCTATGACGTTCGTTTATTTAAAGGCTTCGCCCTGCAAGAGAAGGGATAAATGTAAATATGTAGCAACCAAGTCAATAAGGCCACGGCTTGTTGCGTCGTTTTCTTTTATTTCATGGCGGTGGTCGCATGTTTAACATGTTACATGCGACCATTTGGCGGGAAAGCGACACAACGCCAAATATCTTGCTTCATGTTCACATAATGGACTCTAATATCCGTTACTGAGCTTCTGTTCCCAGGGCCAGTATTTTTAAAGTCAATGTCAGTATTGGACAGTAATGATAAAGTGCTCTTTTTGTACAGATGGTTCTAATTGATCATTCTTGATCCATGCTAATGTTATAATTGATCAATCGTGATCCATGCTAAAGTTTTTAATTGATCAATCGTGATCCATTCTTATATTATAACTGATCAACAGTGATCCACGCTAATGTGTTAATTTTGATCATTTGTGACTCATGATCATGCTAATGTTTCATCTTTATTGATGATAAATTAATGTTTGATTAATTTGTGAGCCGTGGCCTTTATTTTGCCAATAAAAATAATAATTCATTTATATCTCTTTGGTATTTATTCAAGCATGAATCTTAAGTTAATTCAATCTATCCTAATATGGGATAGATTGCTTTAACTCTGTGAAGCTGCCGTTTCAGTTATTCGAGTTACCTTTCTTTATACAGTTTCTTTATAATGTAGGTTTGCAATTTTCTGAAAATCAAACTAAGTTTCTCGAAAAAGGGTCATGTGGCCTAGCGGACCAATATCGTCTGTGACGTCAATATATCGTCTGCATTGGCGTTCAGAGATTTCAGAAGAAAAGACAGACATTTTTCGTCAGAGTAAATTCTGGGTTTTGTATTAATATATTTCTATGTAATGTAAGAAAAACCCACCCTCCCACCTCTTGATTTCAAAACGTGTATTTTGGCGATATACTGCTGCTGTTTTGATTTATTTTTCAGGTTTTATGGACATTTTTATTTCCTTGCACCCGATGTTGTATGATGATTCGTCATGGCTCACCAAGTGTAGAAATTCCAAGATGACTCAAGATGAGATTTTATTCGCTATATTCCGTTTAACTTTTGATCGTGATTCTATAATTGAACTTTGTACACCTTAACTAATGGACAACTGTTGAAATATTTTGACACAGAAGCGTTGGATTAACGAACTTTTCATTCTATTAATTTTCAACTAATTTCTTGAAGGACTATCTGAAGAAATTTGGCGGGAAAGCGACACAACGCCAAACATCTTGCTTCATGTTCACATAATGGACTCTAATATCCGTTACTGAGCTTCTGTTCCCAGGGCCAGTATTTTTAAAGTCAATGTCAGTATTGGACAGTAATGATAAAGTGCTCTTTTTGTACAGATGGTTCTAATTGATCATTCTTGATCCATGCTAATGTTATAATTGATCAATCGTGATCCATGCTAAAGTTTTTAATTGATCAATCGTGATCCATTCTTATATTATAACTGATCAACAGTGATCCACGCTAATGTGTTAATTTTGATCATTTGTGACTCATGATCATGCTAATGTTTCATCTTTATTGATGATAAATTAATGTTTGATTAATTTGTGAGCCGTGGCCTTTATTTTGCCAATAAAAATAATAATTCATTTATATCTCTTTGGTATTTATTCAAGCATGAATCTTAAGTTAAAGATATTCTACATTATAAGGTGTCGACGTTAAGTTAGTAATGGAACTTGAAAAACTTTTAAAAAGTTGAATTTTATACAAGACTTTAACAAAAAGGTTGCCACATATGTAATATGATGGACACATCAACCTTTAAAAATAAGACCCTTCCGTGATGTTTTCTTCTTTCAATCCTAACAAATCTTCTAAATTTTAAGCTTTCCTCTTAACTTGTTTACAAATGATGAAAATAAAACTTCCCTTAAATTCTGCCATTCTTATAGGTATTACAATGTTGCAAAGATGAAGAGTTTGTCCAGCGGCACATATCACAGTCATGTCCAGCGGCACATATTACAGTCGTGTCCAGATTCATCATTATACCATGCTGGAAAAACTTTATCGATAAATTCATTTTCAAATGAATATCGTCTTGGTAAACAAAAAATTAATATATGTGTGTGTGAAACGTCTGAAATATACAATGATTGATTTATTCATTGTTGGTCTTTAACGCCACTTTAATTATTTGTTTGCTATTTCATGGCGGCCAGCTTTTTGTTGATGGTGAAGAAAGTTGGAGCGCCCGGACAGAACTACTGACCTTCGACTGGGAAACTGTCAAACAAGCAACACGTGTAAGGCATGTAGGGTTTGAACCCTGAAATAAGCAATGAAGAAATAAATTGTACCAATGACACAAGCTTTTTTTTTTTATCACTTTATACAGTTTTCGTTTGATCGATAGTTTTTGTGTTTTTGGAATATAAATTGAATATAGCAAGACGTGTTAAAACGAATTGAAGAAAACAAAACGGCAGCTGAAGGCATAGTTTAAAAGAAAAGAAAAATGTCATTAAGATGCTGTCTAGTTGAGGGAAATTCGTGTAGTCTGGCTTACAGTCCAACTAACACATGCCCATGATTTTTGATGTTGCTAGGTTACTGTCTAATTGTCTTTTACTTCATATTATCACTTTGATGTACAATACATAAGTATACATGTTAAAACATAAAGTTAGGATGTTATGTCTTGCATAATTGAGTGCTGAAAAAAGCAAAAGGGAGACTCAAAGAAATAAATATAAAAAGACAAAATGATCTGATTTTCAAAAGTGACCTGTTTGGTCGCTCGTAATCGGTTGTCTATAAATATAGTTCCTGACATTTTTTATGAATGTAAACCTTTAGTACTGTGTTTTTTAACATATAAAAAACTATGACTAAAAGTATCAGTTATGTAATTTCTTTTATAGTGAACTTTATGATATTTTTGTATTATGGTTTATATCATTGGGGCATTGTGGGACTATGTGTCAAATTGTATGAAGGGCAACTCTGCCTATTCAAGCAGCGACGATTCGCACGTGTCACAGTCTTGTGACTTCATTTCATGTTTAAGCAGTTCCGAATAAGTAAATGCTTGAGTTTACGCCAAGAGGAGCATCATCTTTTCAACTTTTGTTTCCTTTTGTAGACTATGTACCTCAAATGTTTTATCTGAAAAATATGTCTTCACTGGGAACCCCAGAGCTGAAACGTGCACACGTCAGTTTAGCAGGGACAATACTCTGTACCCCTATTTTTGTCATTTTTGCACATGGAATCTTTACAGACGCTGTCAGTGGTTAAGAGTATTGCTTGACATCGACATGTCTAACAAGATAGTGAATGCAGCATTCGAATAGGGACTGTTCGATTCATACTCAGAAATTTTGCAATTGTCAAAAATAGAAAAGACCCTTTTTTATTCAATATTTCAATCTATTCTAATATGGGATAGATTGCTTTAACTCTGTGAAGCTGCCGTTTCAGTTATTCGAGTTACCTTTCTTTATACAGTTTTTTTATAATGTAGGTTTGCAATTTTCTGAAAATCAAACTAAGTTTCTCGAAAAAGGGTCATGTGGCCTAGCGGACCAATATCGTCTGTGACGTCAATATATCGTCTGCATTGGCGTTCAGAGATTTCAGAAGAAAAGGCAGACATTTTTCGTCAGAGTAAATTCTGGGTTTTGTATTAATATATTTCTATGTAATGTAAGAAAAAGTGGGGGCAACAACATAGGCTCCTGCAAGTTACATAATTTTAAACGGCAAATTAAGTCGTCTCTTTGTAAGGTTTCAGAATTGCTCCCTAAAGCTAAATTAATTTGGTCCCAGATACTACCAAGGCTAGTTTGGCGGAATGGCCAAAACATTAAGTCTCTGAACCGAGCTGCGGTCAGAATAAACAATTTTGCTGGTTGGTTATGTCTTAAGTCTGGTGGAGGATACATAAAATATCCTGAAATAACATGGAATGAGAAGGGACTTTTCAACATGGACGGTGTTCATCTTTCAAACATGGGAAATGAACTATTTTTGTATAGAATTCAAAGTTTTCTTCAGGAAGTTGTGTAAGAGTTCCTAATGAAAGAAAATGTACAGATAATGATTTAGTGTACAAACTGTGTGGTTACTTCTAATAATGTTTTGTTGATTTATGTCGTGCACATGCAATAGTGTGCTATGACGTTCGTTTATTTAAAGGCTTCGCCCTGCAAGAGAAGGGATAAATGTAAATATGTAGCAACCAAGTCAATAAGGCCACGGCTTGTTGCGTCGTTTTCTTTTATTTCATGGCGGTGGTCGCATGTTTAACATGTTACATGCGACCATTTGGCGGGAAAGCGACACAACGCCAAATATCTTGCTTCATGTTCACATAATGGACTCTAATATCCGTTACTGAGCTTCTGTTCCCAGGGCCAGTATTTTTAAAGTCAATGTCAGTATTGGACAGTAATGATAAAGTGCTCTTTTTGTACAGATGGTTCTAATTGATCATTCTTGATCCATGCTAATGTTATAATTGATCAATCGTGATCCATGCTAAAGTTTTTAATTGATCAATCGTGATCCATTCTTATATTATAACTGATCAACAGTGATCCACGCTAATGTGTTAATTTTGATCATTTGTGACTCATGATCATGCTAATGTTTCATCTTTATTGATGATAAATTAATGTTTGATTAATTTGTGAGCCGTGGCCTTTATTTTGCCAATAAAAATAATAATTCATTTATATCTCTTTGGTATTTATTCAAGCATGAATCTTAAGTTAATTCAATCTATCCTAATATGGGATAGATTGCTTTAACTCTGTGAAGCTGCCGTTTCAGTTATTCGAGTTACCTTTCTTTATACAGTTTCTTTATAATGTAGGTTTGCAATTTTCTGAAAATCAAACTAAGTTTCTCGAAAAAGGGTCATGTGGCCTAGCGGACCAATATCGTCTGTGACGTCAATATATCGTCTGCATTGGCGTTCAGAGATTTCAGAAGAAAAGACAGACATTTTTCGTCAGAGTAAATTCTGGGTTTTGTATTAATATATTTCTATGTAATGTAAGAAAAACCCACCCTCCCACCTCTTGATTTCAAAACGTGTATTTTGGCGATATACTGCTGCTGTTTTGATTTATTTTTCAGGTTTTATGGACATTTTTATTTCCTTGCACCCGATGTTGTATGATGATTCGTCATGGCTCACCAAGTGTAGAAATTCCAAGATGACTCAAGATGAGATTTTATTCGCTATATTCCGTTTAACTTTTGATCGTGATTCTATAATTGAACTTTGTACACCTTAACTAATGGACAACTGTTGAAATATTTTGACACAGAAGCGTTGGATTAACGAACTTTTCATTCTATTAATTTTCAACTAATTTCTTGAAGGACTATCTGAAGAAATTTGGCGGGAAAGCGACACAACGCCAAACATCTTGCTTCATGTTCACATAATGGACTCTAATATCCGTTACTGAGCTTCTGTTCCCAGGGCCAGTATTTTTAAAGTCAATGTCAGTATTGGACAGTAATGATAAAGTGCTCTTTTTGTACAGATGGTTCTAATTGATCATTCTTGATCCATGCTAATGTTATAATTGATCAATCGTGATCCATGCTAAAGTTTTTAATTGATCAATCGTGATCCATTCTTATATTATAACTGATCAACAGTGATCCACGCTAATGTGTTAATTTTGATCATTTGTGACTCATGATCATGCTAATGTTTCATCTTTATTGATGATAAATTAATGTTTGATTAATTTGTGAGCCGTGGCCTTTATTTTGCCAATAAAAATAATAATTCATTTATATCTCTTTGGTATTTATTCAAGCATGAATCTTAAGTTAAAGATATTCTACATTATAAGGTGTCGACGTTAAGTTAGTAATGGAACTTGAAAAACTTTTAAAAAGTTGAATTTTATACAAGACTTTAACAAAAAGGTTGCCACATATGTAATATGATGGACACATCAACCTTTAAAAATAAGACCCTTCCGTGATGTTTTCTTCTTTCAATCCTAACAAATCTTCTAAATTTTAAGCTTTCCTCTTAACTTGTTTACAAATGATGAAAATAAAACTTCCCTTAAATTCTGCCATTCTTATAGGTATTACAATGTTGCAAAGATGAAGAGTTTGTCCAGCGGCACATATCACAGTCATGTCCAGCGGCACATATTACAGTCGTGTCCAGATTCATCATTATACCATGCTGGAAAAACTTTATCGATAAATTCATTTTCAAATGAATATCGTCTTGTTAAACAAAAATATGATATGTGTGTGAAACGTCTGAAATATACAATGATTGATTTATTCATTGTTGGTCTTTAACGCCACTTTAATTATTTGTTTGCTATTTCATGGCGGCCAGCTTTTTGTTGATGGTGAAGGAAGCTGGAGCGCCCGGACAGAACTACTGACCTTCGACTGGGAAACTGTCAAACAAGCAACACGTGTAAGGCATGTAGGGTTTGAACCCTGAAATAAGCAATGAAGAAATAAATTGTACCAATGACACAAGCTTTTTTTTTATCACTTTATACAGTTTTCGTTTGATCGATAGTTTTTGTGTTTTTGGAATATAAATTGAACATAGCAAGACGTGTTAAAACGAATTGAAGAAAACAAAACGGTAGCTGAAGGCATAGTTTAAAAGAAAAAAAAATGTCATTAAGATGCTGTCTAGTTGAGGGAAATTCGTGTAGTCTGGCTTACAGTCAAACTAACACATGCCCATGATTTTTTATGTTGCTAGGTTACTGTCTAATTGTCTTTTACTTCATATTATCACTTTGATGTACAATACATAAGTTTACATGTTAAAACATAAAGTTAGGATGTTATGTCTTGCATAATTGAGTGCTGAAAAAAGCAAAAGAGAGACTCAAAGAAATAAATATAAAAAGACAAAATGATCTGATTTTCAAAAGTGACCTGTTTGGTCGCTCGTAATCGGTTGTCTATAAATATAGTTCCTGACATTTTGTATGAATGTAAACCTTTAGTACTGTGTTTTTTAACATATAAAAAACTATGACTAAAAGTATCAGTTATGTAATTTCTTTTATAGTGAACTTTATGATATTTTTGTATTATGGTTTATATCATTGGGGCATTGTGGGACTATGTGTCAAATTGTATGAAGGGCAACTCTGCCTATTCAAGCAGCGACGATTCGCACGTGTCACAGTCTTGTGACTTCATTTCATGTTTAAGCAGTTCCGAATAAGTAAATGCTTGAGTTTACGCCAAGAGGAGCATCATCTTTTCAACTTTTGTTTCCTTTTGTAGACTATGTACCTCAAATGTTTTATCTGAAAAATATGTCTTCACTGGGAACCCCAGAGCTGAAACGTGCACACGTCAGTTTAGCAGGGACAATACTCTGTACCCCTATTTTTGTCATTTTTGCACATGGAATCTTTACAGACGCTGTCAGTGGTTAAGAGTATTGCTTGACATCGACATGTCTAACAAGATAGTGAATGCAGCATTCGAATAGGGACTGTTCGATTCATACTCAGAAATTTTGCAATTGTCAAAAATAGAAAAGACCCTTTTTTATTCAATATTTCAATCTATTCTAATATGGGATAGATTGCTTTAACTCTGTGAAGCTGCCGTTTCAGTTATTCGAGTTACCTTTCTTTATACAGTTTTTTTATAATGTAGGTTTGCAATTTTCTGAAAATCAAACTAAGTTTCTCGAAAAAGGGTCATGTGGCCTAGCGGACCAATATCGTCTGTGACGTCAATATATCGTCTGCATTGGCGTTCAGAGATTTCAGAAGAAAAGGCAGACATTTTTCGTCAGAGTAAATTCTGGGTTTTGTATTAATATATTTCTATGTAATGTAAGAAAAAGTGGGGGCAACAACATAGGCTCCTGCAAGTTACATAATTTTAAACGGCAAATTAAGTCGTCTCTTTGTAAGGTTTCAGAATTGCTCCCTAAAGCTAAATTAATTTGGTCCCAGATACTACCAAGGCTAGTTTGGCGGAATGGCCAAAACATTAAGTCTCTGAACCGAGCTGCGGTCAGAATAAACAATTTTGCTGGTTGGTTATGTCTTAAGTCTGGTGGAGGATACATAAAATATCCTGAAATAACATGGAATGAGAAGGGACTTTTCAACATGGACGGTGTTCATCTTTCAAACATGGGAAATGAACTATTTTTGTATAGAATTCAAAGTTTTCTTCAGGAAGTTGTGTAAGAGTTCCTAATGAAAGAAAATGTACAGATAATGATTTAGTGTACAAACTGTGTGGTTACTTCTAATAATGTTTTGTTGATTTATGTCGTGCACATGCAATAGTGTGCTATGACGTTCGTTTATTTAAAGGCTTCGCCCTGCAAGAGAAGGGATAAATGTAAATATGTAGCAACCAAGTCAATAAGGCCACGGCTTGTTGCGTCGTTTTCTTTTATTTCATGGCGGTGGTCGCATGTTTAACATGTTACATGCGACCATTTGGCGGGAAAGCGACACAACGCCAAATATCTTGCTTCATGTTCACATAATGGACTCTAATATCCGTTACTGAGCTTCTGTTCCCAGGGCCAGTATTTTTAAAGTCAATGTCAGTATTGGACAGTAATGATAAAGTGCTCTTTTTGTACAGATGGTTCTAATTGATCATTCTTGATCCATGCTAATGTTATAATTGATCAATCGTGATCCATGCTAAAGTTTTTAATTGATCAATCGTGATCCATTCTTATATTATAACTGATCAACAGTGATCCACGCTAATGTGTTAATTTTGATCATTTGTGACTCATGATCATGCTAATGTTTCATCTTTATTGATGATAAATTAATGTTTGATTAATTTGTGAGCCGTGGCCTTTATTTTGCCAATAAAAATAATAATTCATTTATATCTCTTTGGTATTTATTCAAGCATGAATCTTAAGTTAATTCAATCTATCCTAATATGGGATAGATTGCTTTAACTCTGTGAAGCTGCCGTTTCAGTTATTCGAGTTACCTTTCTTTATACAGTTTCTTTATAATGTAGGTTTGCAATTTTCTGAAAATCAAACTAAGTTTCTCGAAAAAGGGTCATGTGGCCTAGCGGACCAATATCGTCTGTGACGTCAATATATCGTCTGCATTGGCGTTCAGAGATTTCAGAAGAAAAGACAGACATTTTTCGTCAGAGTAAATTCTGGGTTTTGTATTAATATATTTCTATGTAATGTAAGAAAAACCCACCCTCCCACCTCTTGATTTCAAAACGTGTATTTTGGCGATATACTGCTGCTGTTTTGATTTATTTTTCAGGTTTTATGGACATTTTTATTTCCTTGCACCCGATGTTGTATGATGATTCGTCATGGCTCACCAAGTGTAGAAATTCCAAGATGACTCAAGATGAGATTTTATTCGCTATATTCCGTTTAACTTTTGATCGTGATTCTATAATTGAACTTTGTACACCTTAACTAATGGACAACTGTTGAAATATTTTGACACAGAAGCGTTGGATTAACGAACTTTTCATTCTATTAATTTTCAACTAATTTCTTGAAGGACTATCTGAAGAAATTTGGCGGGAAAGCGACACAACGCCAAACATCTTGCTTCATGTTCACATAATGGACTCTAATATCCGTTACTGAGCTTCTGTTCCCAGGGCCAGTATTTTTAAAGTCAATGTCAGTATTGGACAGTAATGATAAAGTGCTCTTTTTGTACAGATGGTTCTAATTGATCATTCTTGATCCATGCTAATGTTATAATTGATCAATCGTGATCCATGCTAAAGTTTTTAATTGATCAATCGTGATCCATTCTTATATTATAACTGATCAACAGTGATCCACGCTAATGTGTTAATTTTGATCATTTGTGACTCATGATCATGCTAATGTTTCATCTTTATTGATGATAAATTAATGTTTGATTAATTTGTGAGCCGTGGCCTTTATTTTGCCAATAAAAATAATAATTCATTTATATCTCTTTGGTATTTATTCAAGCATGAATCTTAAGTTAAAGATATTCTACATTATAAGGTGTCGACGTTAAGTTAGTAATGGAACTTGAAAAACTTTTAAAAAGTTGAATTTTATACAAGACTTTAACAAAAAGGTTGCCACATATGTAATATGATGGACACATCAACCTTTAAAAATAAGACCCTTCCGTGATGTTTTCTTCTTTCAATCCTAACAAATCTTCTAAATTTTAAGCTTTCCTCTTAACTTGTTTACAAATGATGAAAATAAAACTTCCCTTAAATTCTGCCATTCTTATAGGTATTACAATGTTGCAAAGATGAAGAGTTTGTCCAGCGGCACATATCACAGTCATGTCCAGCGGCACATATTACAGTCGTGTCCAGATTCATCATTATACCATGCTGGAAAAACTTTATCGATAAATTCATTTTCAAATGAATATCGTCTTGTTAAACAAAAATATGATATGTGTGTGAAACGTCTGAAATATACAATGATTGATTTATTCATTGTTGGTCTTTAACGCCACTTTAATTATTTGTTTGCTATTTCATGGCGGCCAGCTTTTTGTTGATGGTGAAGGAAGCTGGAGCGCCCGGACAGAACTACTGACCTTCGACTGGGAAACTGTCAAACAAGCAACACGTGTAAGGCATGTAGGGTTTGAACCCTGAAATAAGCAATGAAGAAATAAATTGTACCAATGACACAAGCTTTTTTTTTATCACTTTATACAGTTTTCGTTTGATCGATAGTTTTTGTGTTTTTGGAATATAAATTGAACATAGCAAGACGTGTTAAAACGAATTGAAGAAAACAAAACGGTAGCTGAAGGCATAGTTTAAAAGAAAAAAAAATGTCATTAAGATGCTGTCTAGTTGAGGGAAATTCGTGTAGTCTGGCTTACAGTCAAACTAACACATGCCCATGATTTTTTATGTTGCTAGGTTACTGTCTAATTGTCTTTTACTTCATATTATCACTTTGATGTACAATACATAAGTTTACATGTTAAAACATAAAGTTAGGATGTTATGTCTTGCATAATTGAGTGCTGAAAAAAGCAAAAGAGAGACTCAAAGAAATAAATATAAAAAGACAAAATGATCTGATTTTCAAAAGTGACCTGTTTGGTCGCTCGTAATCGGTTGTCTATAAATATAGTTCCTGACATTTTGTATGAATGTAAACCTTTAGTACTGTGTTTTTTAACATATAAAAAACTATGACTAAAAGTATCAGTTATGTAATTTCTTTTATAGTGAACTTTATGATATTTTTGTATTATGGTTTATATCATTGGGGCATTGTGGGACTATGTGTCAAATTGTATCCAACTTCAGGTCCCCATTCAAATGCATTACTCGGCCAAAAAAAAAAGGGGGGGGGGGTCCAACCCCCGGAACCCCCTCTGGATCCGCGCCTGATTCCAGATGTTTAAAAAAAAAAGTGACAATAAACTCAGTAAAAGAAAAGATGAAATATGTGTATGCAATGGACAAAAATATTGCTATGAAAAACAAATGTGAACATCAGTTTCTCAGAGAATGGAATGTTTTTGATTTATTACTTAGTTAAGTACAAAAATGTATATACTTTACATTTAATATTATACATGTTATAAATGAAAATGCTGTATTTACTATACTAAAATAGAATCCAATTTCTAGATGAATTATATTGAAAACTCACCACACTATTCTTTCTCACTCTTTTTCTCTTTCTATCTCTCTCTCCGGTGTTCAAACTGCTTTACTCTTTATCTTATATTTGTATATTTAAAAATAACTGCTTCCTAATAGAAAGATGTATTGAATAGATAATATCTATAGATTTATATATTATATATTGGTATTATATTTGTGTATATTGTGTTGTAAATTGGAAGTTATAAATAATAAAAATTAAAAAGAAAAAGAAAAAAAAAAAGACCGCTATAAACATGAAGAAAGGCCCTAACATGAAAAGGATGAAAAAATCATAAGGAGAAGGACAAGGATAATGGGGGGTTCCAAATATATGTCCCCATTCAAATACCACGATTGGTAGTAAAAAAGGGGGTGTTCAGACCCTGGTACCCCCCCTCCCCCCCCCCTTTTCAGCTATGCCACTACAACTGATATAGTAAAAAAATTAGTAAACTTTGAGATTTACTACAAGTTTGAATTTGATGCAGCCTAAACATCATCTGTTGTGTCTAGGACCATAAGAAGCACTACAGTAATATACAAATACATGCCCTCATGATAACTAAAATTAAGGTCTGACAGTTGACACTTTTAGTCATTTCTTTTATTCTTTAACATAGCTTATATGATAAATCAATTACAAAATTTTAAAATTAAATGTTGAATAAGAGATGTTACAGTAATCAGTATATAAAAACCAACACGATAGTACAAATAAGTCAATTTTCGATATATTCACTTAGAGGTGCTCCTAGCTAAAGGACGTTATCTGGTAGGAAAATGGAATGTAAATAATATACACAAATGCTCGTTCCGTTCTCTCAATATTTTTGGGGCTCTTCCATTCTCTCAGGTTTATGTTAAAAGGGATAAGGTAAAAGCAGTTTATGAATATTCATCGGTTTGCGGAATGCATCGTGGTTTATCGTGAAGAAGATAACATTGGGATAGCAATCCCGACAATCATATCAGCATGTTGCACAGTAGATTATTTATTAATAGATTATAACTTTCCGATACATTATTAATTGTATTTTTCTAATGAAACTTACATGCGTACTGCTACGTAACACAATTATAAATTAATATTTTTCTTAAAAGCAATTAACTAATTTTTCGAATTGTTTTTTATCTTTTTATTAATCACAGATAAAAAGTCGAGCACTGATTAACTTTTGAGAAAACACATATTTCTGGAAGCAGTAAATGCTTTTTTTTCTTAGACCTGTTGGCATGAAGTTCAATTCAAAATTTAGGAAAACGGCAGATGCTGATAAATCGGTTTCTTAAGATAAAAAAAAGCATGGTCGTGAAAGAAATTAGAACAGTTGATTGCGAATTGTAATATCATCCAAATTTTAACATATATGAATAAAAGTATCTTAATTAGTTCATTTACGCAATGCCACGGTTCACTGACTAATAAAAATTATCGATTTAGAAAATATCAGATTATATGTCCCCTGCATATGTATAAACCATGTACAAAAAAAGAGTCGCTCCGCCTGTTTACATGGCCCTCAGATCCCGACATTCGCAATGTTCTTCTCTTGAAGTATTGTATAAAGAGGAACAAACAGTGCTAAGAAAGTGATTTAGGGTAAACGACTAGCTGTTAAATCATAACATTTTTTTTTTCGAGAAAAACAATTATGCCCCCCCCCCTTTTCTCCCTCATTTATTCCCCTTGTCCAAAACACAGACACACAAATTCCCGTTTGAAGCTTATCCGCTACTAAAATTATTTATAGTGATCTATACATTGCTTATTACTGTATGTTGTCATGTTAAGTTTTGTATTTTGTTTATCTTCCTAGAGACATATCAAACATCACATTTTCTTTACCAACCATTGTATTCAGATTTAAAACACTTTATGCTGCTGTGTGCTCACAAGCATTTTAAAAGATCGACTCGCTTACCATCTCCGCTTAATTGTGTGTTAAAAACTGATGAGTAAAATTCATCTATAGATTAAGCTATGTTTTAAAGGACCAGGTTTGACAAAATATTTTATAAAAGTTTTTCCAAACTTGTTTCCGAATCCCATATTTGTACTTTATGTAACATTGTAATATTTGTCTTGAAATTATTTATTAATAAATATTGTTTAAACTAAAATATTTTCGCGACTTTCTCGAGTAGAAAAATAACGGGAAGATAAATCGTCTCGAATATGTAACACTTTCATTTCTTAACAAACTACAAGTAAATGAGAAAATACCGAAAGGAAATAGTTACGAAGTAGACGAAGTAGATATATAATTTAAAAAGAAAGCTAATTTCCTGATTCATAAAACAACACGGTATACTATTAGGTTAAATGTATTATAAATTAAATATTTTAGTTGTACGATGCAAAGATCGGCACTATGATAGGTCATATATAAACGAGGGAGAAAACGGATGGAACAAAGTAAGATAGAAGCCGAAATGTATATCCACATCCAATAAAGGGGATCCACATCCAATAAAAGGGGATCGTATAATATTGATAGACATATATATATATATAAGGAAATACCCACATCACGGGCTTGAATATATATCCGCGTGGGATACAGTGCAGGCGATGTGGTGTTACGATAGCTCAGTATATATATACAACTTGTCTAAACATCAACCCAACAATGAAAGATCAATGAATATGCTTTCGCAAATGAAGCCCAGGTGGTCAAGTGGTCTAGCGGAACTGCTACAGTGCAGGCGATTTGGTGTCACGATATCTCAGTAGCATGGGTTCGAATCCCTGCGAGGGAAGAACAAAATATTTGCGAAAGGAAATTTACAGATCTAACATTGTATGGTTGATGTTTAGACGAATTATATATAGCTTTATTCATTCATTTCCCGTTCCTGAGGGAGATATGAAGATTTGTTCACCCAAGAATATGAATATTTCACGAGGGCTTTGTCTGAGGGAAATGTGAATTTTCGAGAGTGACCAAATCTTCATATCTCTCGAAGCTTGAGGTCATCAACATTTCTTTCATAGCCTCGGACCTCTTTTTATATTAACACCAAATATGTCGTTAAATGAAATTAGATACCTTGCATTTTTTCCAATGCTTTTCAATTGGTGTAACATATGGTCAAATCCTAGTATAGTAGTATAGAAGTAAGGTAGAGATATACAGTTCTTGGAATCAACTTCGATTTGTATCAACTTCGATTAAATACATCACAGTTCGATATAGGACATATATGACTGAGTAAGGCTTAAGCATAAAGGGATGGAATAAAAGCAGATGTATACCACGGTGTGTAATGTTGTCCTGCGAGAGAACGTTCTGTGCTGATGATTCGGTCCTGACGATGCTGGTAATTAATGAAAAATGTAAACAAAGACGAGAATCATGATTTTTTACGTTTTTCTCATAAAAATTGTGATGAAAAAATTGAGATTTTTCAATTTGGTTTCTTATAGAACGGTTCATTGGCAAACCTTTTTAAAAGTTGACCCTCTAAACTGTTTCAGTATGCGTAACACAAAAGTGCTCATTTTCAGAAAATCTAGAACTGAAAAAATAAAACAACAAGAGTGCACACGCTGAAATGTCTCGCCTTCTTTACTAATCATTTTAAATGACTATGTTGATAGACCTAAATATAAAGCTTTATTAAAAATGTGAGCTAGAGATGTACACCTTACAATCATTCAATACACCAAATACAGTGGACCTATTGCATATAATATAAGAAAAACAGACCAAAACACAAAAACTTAACTATAACAACTGAACCATGGAAATGAAGTCAAGGTCAGATGACACCTGCCATTTGGACATGGACACCTTACAGTCCTACCATACACCGAATATACTAGACCTATTGCTTATAGTATCTGAGATATGGACTTGACCACCAAAACTTTACCTTGTTCACTGATCCATGAAATGAGGTCGAGGTCGAGTGCAAACTGTCTGACGGGCATGAGGACCTTGCAAGGTACGCACATACCAAATATAGTTATCCAATTACTTATAATAAGAGAGAATTTAAAACATTACACACAATCTTAACTTTTTTTTCAAGTAGCCACTGAACCATGAAAATGAGGTCAAGGGCATTGGACATGTGAGTGACGGAAAGTTGGTAACATGAGGCATCTATATACAAAGTATGAAGCATCCAGGTCTTCTATCTTCTAAAATATAAAGCTTTTTAAGAAGTTAGCTAACGCCGCCGCCGCCGCCGGATCACTTCCCCATGTCGAGCTTTCTGCAACAAAAGTTGCAGACTCGACAAAAATGCTCACAGAGTCCGCTTTATATACAGCAATCCACAAGACAAAATTATTTTGTGAAAAAACTGCAATTTATTAAAATTTTACATTTTCTCAATTTATTCATGTCCTACTACTTTGCTGGTGGGTACTGATACGGTACTGGTGATTTTGGATAAGAAGTCATATTTAAAACAAATAGAATTGGGCAGATAATTGTTATCAATAGGATCTCTGTGACACCTATTTTTGCCTTTGTGCATTAATTTGGCTGATTAATATGTGTTTTCAAATTATCGTAACGTGTATTACATAAAAGGGCAACATTTTCCGTACAATATCAGATAACAATATAAATCTAAAATAAGAATAGATTGATTAAGATATTAAATGCCCCTTAAATTGATGCTTCAACAATGATTAAAGCCCATGCCGCATAGTCATAAACATCATCACGGTTTGTTTGCGCTCCACATTCCCCTCCCCACCTCCACCCAAACAACCCCTCCTCATTTCCTCCTTCATTGTTACAGTGGTATACCTACAGAACAATTTATTGCATAAAATAATAACAGAAAGACACACATCATTGAACATATATAAAAATGTTGAAGGTCGTACGAAGACGTATGGTTGTTAATACATAGTTCCTTTGGTTTTTTTTTATTGAAATTTGTCCATTGACAAACATACCACATCATCTTCTTTATATAAGTATTGTATAATTTACAACGTATTTTGGTGACCATGCAAAAAGACCCGGCGTAATCCCGAAAATCGTAAACATATCTCTTATCTTAAAAGGGACAAGAGGGGTTCAGTTAACAGGTCAAGAAATAAGATTACAGTTAATTTTTTTTAAATAAAAAAATAGGGGTATTTCTTTCTCTCTTGATAACAGTAATTAGATTACAACAATGTCAATTTCAACAAAGCAGATAACAGTTTTATAAGTCAATACAGTAAAGCATCAATGATCCTGAATATATGCCACTTTTAACTAACACATAAAGGCACAGAACCAGGACATAGGAGAACAGAACCAGGACCGTTTTTCTAATCACCAGCACATCGTTAAGACAATTTCGTTTGGCGAACTTCCACGACTTTTGCAATTACAAATTGTTGTAATATTCGTTCAATGGTACTAATGACGTGTTAGAGAAAAGTTAAGCAACAAAACGGTTGTTTTATTGCCGTTCTGATACAATGTAAACAAACACACCAGCACCTGACAGGACCAAATCACCAGCACAGAACGTTCTCTCGCAGGACAACCCACCGTGTATACACTAATTTTATACCGAAGTCCTGTTAGTTAATGGAATTGAGATTGTTAAATCAGAGTAGCCTATTTCACAATCATGCGAATAGGATTGAGCAAATATATATAAATAAAGTAAAGCTGCATTTCGACAACTTATTAGGAAGGTATAGTTAATTTATATAAATATACAGAATGAAGCAAAATGTAGATATAAGAAAATTTGGCGTGAGTGCCAATGAGACAACTCTCCATCGAAGTCACAATTTGTAAAAGTGCATTATAAGGACATTATAGCATTTGAACAGATTTTCACGTCCAGCAGCGAGTATTACATACAAATTAAGCACAACAGATGTGTATACATAAAGTTTGCTATGTACTAGACCATGATATACCTGTACTTGTAATTGTTGAGAGTTGATACATATGAGAACCTATCTCGTTAACAAAACAAGTCATTCAAGATTGTATTTCCGAAATTTGTGTTTCATTGATTTGCCAACAAGTGGTCTATTTTATACAACAAACTTATCTTTGGTCTGTTTCATTTATGAATTGAGCCCCTACCTCTACATGAATACGATCGGTTGAAACTGTAACATTGCTTGTACTAGTGAAAATCAAAGACCAAAGGTAGTGGTTTTTCCATTAAAAAAAATTCACCTCCTCCCTTAAGAAAAAGGGATGGAGTAAAGGCAGATGTATACAGTAAGTTATATCCGAGCCCCGTAAAGGTAATGGAATTACTATTGTCAAATCATAGTAGCCTATTCCAAAATCATGCAAAGAGGATTGAGCAAATATATATAAGTAAAGTGAGGCATTTCGATAACTTATTAGGGAGGTACATCAAATTTAGATAAATATACACAATGAAAATCAAAGTTTTCTTCAGGGGATAGAGTACAAGTATAACTGAACATATGTAAACCTAGCGATGAAATTATGTTTAATATAACATGGAGCAAAGGTATATTTATCATATATAGATTGTTACGTGAAGGGGTCCAAGTATAGATGTATCCATTAGACATATTTACATTGTTTGGTAGTATAGAGCAAACGTATATAGGTATATAAGAATAAAATTTCAAGGGATGTAGCAAAAGCAGATGATCGGTAAGAGGCATCATGCAAATCAGATAAGTACAAATGAAACATTTTCCTCAACCGAAGTGATTGAGGGGCAATTGGTAAATGTATACTAAACAAAATATGAACTTCATTTCGAGAAGATGGAGCAAAGGGAGACACATGCAGCTTCATGTGAAAGGGTTTCAGAGAAATGGAGACATCCTTCTAGTCGATTGGAGTAGAAGCAAAATGTAGATATAAGAAATTTGGCATGAGTGCCATTCAATCTAATTGAAATATAGATCTCCGATTTCGTTATACTACGTTACTACATATGAATAACGAAATCGGAGATCTATATTTCAATTAGATTAGAGTGCCATTGAGACAACTCTCCATCAAAGTCACAATTTGTAAAAGAGCATTATAAGGACATTATAGCATTTGAACAGATTTTCACGTCCAGCAGCGAGTATTACATACAAATTAAGTACAACAGATGTGTATACATAAAGTTTGCTATGTACTAGACCATGATATACCTGCATTTGTAATTGCTGAGAGGTTGATACATATGAGAACCTATCTCGTTAACAAAACAAGTCATTCAAGATTGTATTTCCGAAATTTGTGTTTCATTGATTTGCCAACAAGTGGTCTATTTTATACAACAAACTTATCTTTGGTCTGTTTCATTTATGAATCGAGCCCCTATCTCTACATGAATGCGATCGGTTGAAAATGTTACATTGCTTGTACTAGTGAAAATCAAAGAACAAAGGTATTGTTTTTTCCGTTAAAAAAAGTCATCTCCTCCCTAAAGAAAAAGGGATGGAGTAAAGGCAGATGTATACAGTAAGTTATATCCAAGCCCCGTAAAGGTAATGGAATATAACATGGAGCAAAGGTATATTTATCATATATAGATCTGTTACGTGAAGGGGTCCAAGTATAGATGTATCCATTAGACATATTTACATTGTTTGGTAGTATAGAGCAAACGTATATAGGTATATAAGATTAAAATTTCAAGGGATGTAGCAAAAGCAGATGATCGGTAAGAGGCATCATGCAAATCAGATAAGTACAAATGAAACATTTTCCTCAACCGAAGTGATTGAGAGGCAATTGGTAAATGTATACTAAACAAAATATGAACTTCATTTCGAGGAGATGGAGCGAAGGGAGACACATGCAGCTTCATGTGAAAGGGTTTCAGAGAAATGGAGACATCCTTCTAGTCGATTGGAGTAGAAGCAAAATGTAGATATAAGAAATTTGGCATGAGTGCCATTGAGACAACTCTCCATCAAAGTCACAATTTGAAAAAGAGCATTATAAGGACATTATAGCATTTGAACAGATTTTCACGTCCAGCAGCGAGTATTACATACAAATTAAGTACAACAGATGTGTATACATAAAGTTTGCTATGTACTAGACCATGATCATGATATACCTGCATTTGTAATTGTTGAGAGGTTGATACATATGAGAACCTATCTCGTTAACAAAACAAGTCATTCAAGATTGTATTTCCGAAATTTGTGTTTCATTGATTTGCCAACAAGTGGTCTATTTTATACAACAAACTTATCTTTGGTCTGTTTCATTTATGAATCGAGCCCCTATCTCTACATGAATGCGATCGGTTGAAACTGTTACATTGCTTGTACTAGTAAAAATCAAAGAACAAAGGTATTGGTTTTTCCGTTAAAAAAAGTCATCTCCTCCCTAAAGAAAAAGGGATGGAGTAAAGGCAGATGTATACAGTAAGTTATATCCAAGCCCCGTAAAGGTAATGGAATTACTATTGTCAAATCATAGTAGCCTATTCCAAAATCATGCAAAGAGGATTGAGCAAATATATAAGTAAAGTGAGACAATTCGATAACTAATTAGGGAGGTACATCAAATTTAGATAAATACACACGATGAAAATCAAAGTTCTCTTCAGGGGATTGAGTACAAGTATAACTGAACATATGTAAACCTAGCGATGAAATTATGTTTTATATAACATGGAGAAAAGGTATATTTATCATATATAGATCTGTTACGTGAAGGGGTCCAAGTATAGATGTATCCATTAGACATATTTACATTGTTTGGTAGTATAGAGCAAACGTATATTGGTATATAAGATTAAAATTTCAAGGGATGTAGCAAAAGCAGATGATCGATATTAGAGGCATCATGCAAATCAGATAAGTACAAATGAAACATTTTCCTCAACCGAAGTGAATGAGGGGCAATTGGTAATGTATACTAAACAAAATATGAACTTCATATCGAATAGATGGAGCAAAGGGAGACAAATGCAGCTTCATGTGAAAGGGTTTCAGAGAAATGGAGACATCCTTCTAGTCGATTGGAGTAGAAGCAAAATGTAGATATAAGAAATTGTGCATGAGTGCCATTGAGACAACTCTCCATCAAAGTCACAATTTGTAAAGTGCATTATAAGGACATTATAGCATTTGAACAGATTTTCACGTCCAGCAGCGAGTATTACATACAAATTAAGCACAACAGATGTGTATACATAAAGTTTGCTATGTACTAGACCATGATATACCTGTACTTGTAATTGTTGAGAGGTTGATACATATGAGAACCTATCTCGTTAACAAAACAAGTCATTCAAGATTGTATTTCTGAAATTTGTGTTTCATTGATTTGCCAACAAGTGGTCTATTTTATACAACAAACTTATCTTTGGTCTGTTTCATTTATGAATCGAGCCCCAACCTCTACATGAATACGATCGGTTGAAACTGTAACATTGCTTGTACAAGTGAAAATCAAAGACCAATGGTAGTGGTTTTTCCATTAAAAAAATCACCTCCTCCCTAAAGAAAAAGGGATGGAGTAAAGGCAGATGTATACAGTAAGTTATATCCAAGCCCCGTAAAGGTAAAGGAATTACTATTGTCAAATCATAGTAGCCTATTCCAAAATCATGTAAAGAGGATTGAGCAAATATATATATAAGTTAAATGAGGCAATTCGATAACTTATTAGGGAGATACATCAAATTTAGATAAATATACACAATGAAAATCAAAGTTTTCTTCAGGGGATAGAGTACTAGTATAACTGAACATACGTAAACCTAGCGAGGAAATTATGTTAAATATAACATGAAGAGGTATATTTATCATATATAGATCTGTTACGAGAAGGGGTTTAAATATAGATGTATCAATTAGACATATTTACATTGTTTGGTAGTACAGATCTAGAGCAAACGTATATAGGTATATAAGAATATAATTTCAAGGGATGTAGCAAATGCAGATGATGGGTAAGAGGCATCATGCAAATCAGATAAGTACAAATGAAACATTTTCCTCAACCAAAGGGATAAGGGGCAATAAGTAAATGTATACTATACAAAATAACAACTTCATATCGAAGAGATAGAACAAAGGTAGACATATGCAGCTTCATGTGAAAGGAAATGTATATTCATTATAAGGACAAAATAGCATTTGAATTGTTTTGAAGTCCAGCAGCGAATATTACATATTAATTCAGGACAACAGATGTATGTGCATGGTGTCTACATTGTCTAGACCTTGATATAACCACATCTTCAATTTTTGCGTGTTTATACACATGAGGGCCTCTTATGCTAACAAAACACTTTTTTATAACTTAACTACCCAAATGGGCTTTTATTGCATATTTTATACAAAATTTTTATTTTTTGTCTGACCCGTTCAAGAATTGAATCAAGAAATCTACATAAATAGTATAGGTTGAAACTGAACACTAACAAGTATAGATTCTATGTACTGAAGTTGTTTATTATCATAAAAACTTTTTATAGTATTCTTTTCTATGTCTTTGTGAATATTATTTTTTCCTGTTTAGTCAATTTTTGTCAATTTGCTTTTATTTATACATCCTGTCATTGTGTTTTTGTGCTATGTCAATTTTTTGTATTCTTGTCTTTCATTTATACTTATGTGCTTTGTCTATATGCTTGTTCGTGTTTCTTTGTTACATATTGTTTTGATTTTATAGTAAATAAGATTTTTTACACAATGTTGACTGCTGTACCCCTATTTTGACATTTAACCTATTACGTCACCTAATTTGTCTCTTTGTTTTGTTCACATATCTTTGTAATGGAATTTTGTGTGACTGTCAGGCTATCTATAAAACCAGGTTTTAACCCAGCCACATTCAGTATGTATGTGCCTGCCCCAAGTCAGGAGCCTGTTATTAGACACGGAGCCAAGGGAGAAATATTCAGAAAGTTATACCCACATGACGTAAAAAGGATCAATCAAATCCGGAAGATTTGGTGGATTTTAAGGAGGTCGACCTATGTTAAGAGATATAACTCTTAAAAAGCATCAGTACATTTGTGTCAACAAATTTCATAAATATATATCTAACTAAACTTCTAGGTTACATCGATTAATTCCAATCAGATCAAGTAAATGCTTAAAACACATGACGAAAGTGGACTTTTACAAATGCAAAACTGATTTAAGCGTTATCTCACTAAACCAAGGTCTACACTCTTAAATTAAATGTAAAATGGTTCCATCTTTGACATGAAAATGACACACTTGTCAATATATAGATGAATAGGAATCCCACAAATTGTATTGCAGAAGAAATAAGAAAACATACACAATAAAATATTTATTATATCAATCAAGGTTCCTTAAGGTGGTACCTAACACTACATGGATATAACTCTGTTAAGTCAGCTAAACGTTTTAATTGCATTGTGTTGTAAAAGGAATATTAAGCTTCTCAATGATCAATATTGGTGTTCGTCAAACTGCAATATAACCAGTGTAATTTTTCTGACAAAACAGTTGGTTGAAAGTTTTTGAATTTTTTATTTATTTGTTAAAGGGTCAAAGTAAATACTTTGACAAAATTTTATGAAAATTAAACGAGCCAAATTAACTTTAGCTAAAGTGTTGGGTACCACCTTAAATGGCATTAAAATCAACAATTATAATTAGTTATGAACATATCAGTAACAAATATGATAGATTGTCTGAAATTAAATACACCAAATAAGTAGGTGTATCACAATTTGATTTTTTATTCTGAAACAAGGGGCTGATATTAGCAAAAGTAATTTATTACATTGATTTTTATAATTGGGTGACAAAAAATAATTGTGACAATTAAATATAGGACACTTCATAAACATCTAAACTTTGTCTGTAATTTTTAACCTGTAATTAATACAGTACTAAACTATCGAAACATATGCTCATTTAAACATACTTAACATATACACACTGTAAAATGTAAATAAACTTGAAATTGTTATGTGGTGGCTAAACCAGTTCTTAGGGTGAACACTAATTTTTCCAAAAAATCTGAAGGCCTGTGAGACAATTTTATGTAATTAAAATTGGTATGGACGAATACTGTTACGTGTAATGCAGTACAAGCTAATGTTGTTTTGTCCCATAGATGTTTCTATGGCATATTTGTCTAATTTCTGTATTGTACCTTAGTATTTACTCATACATGAAATTAACTGAAAATTGTAAATCCAATACATTTTCAAATTTAGCTTTTACTACTTTACATGTAACAGTATTCATCAATACTTATTGTGAACAAATTAAGCCATTTAGCAGGACTCCAGATTTGTTTGAAAGTTTACTGACTCCTTCAGTCACAAACTGTAAACCTATTGAAATACACTGTCATTAATGACTCATTCAGTTACAAATATGTAACCTACCATATTGATTTTCAATTTCAATTCTTCATTACTATGAGCAAATTATGCACATTAGTACAAATATAATATATATGCAAATACAATATATCATAAATAAACACTTAAAACTTAAAAAATATGGCTTAATATACTGCCTCCTAGATGCATTATAACAATCACACTGTAAAATGAAATGAAACTCGTCTTCTATTGTATTTTAAGTACAGAGAGTGCATTTTCGTTCTGATCTATTAACAATGTGATATCGTCCTGTTTCAACAAATAAGTTATGTGAAGACAATCTTATTCTCGTTAGATACACTATAAAATTCACATGTTTAGTAAGGTAAAATTGTAAACAAACATTATTTACACAGTATTTATATAAAAAACACTTTGGCGAGTCATCCAATAATTGATTCAAGTATTGATTAACTTGATCAAATATTCTAGTTTTGATCAAATACTTAAGAGTGTCATTTACAACTAAATTATCTTGGTTATACCAGAAGTCATTCAGACCCAAATTAAACAATAAAAACTTCAGTTGATAAATCCATCTATTTCAGTTATTACATTGATTCCATACCTGTTCTTTGTAACAAGAATACAATTATTCGTTGATAAAAGTTTAAACCAGTATCTTATAATATTATACAATCTAGAACATATCAAAGGATATCTACAAAGCTCATAATACACCATTACATTCATTGTACATTGTTTGACATCTAAAATATTTTTGCAAAAAATAACTTAACTTTTTCAATATTGAAATACTCTGTCATTACTGAATCAATTTTAGTCACAAATAGTAAACCTATTGAATTATTTTGTCATAACTGACACATTTTAGTCTCAAATAGTAAACCTAGAAATACACTGTCATTACCGACTCATTTAAGTCAATAATAATCCAATTGAATTATTTTGTCATTACTGACTCATTTTTGTCTCAAATAGTAAACCAATTGAAATACACTGTCAGTACCGACTCATTTTAGTCACAAATAATCCAATTGAATTATTTTGTCATTACTCATATTTGTCTTAAATAGTAAACCTATTGAAATATTTTGTCATTACTGACTAATTTTTAGTCACAATTAGTAAAATTATTAAATTATTTTGTCATTACTGACTAATTTTTGTCTCAAATAGTAAACCTATTGAAATACACTGTCAGTACCGACTCATTTTAGTCAAAAATAATCCAATTGAATTATTTTGTCATTACTGACTCATTTAAGTGACAAATAGTCAATCTATTGAAATACACTGTCATTTCTGATTCACAAATAGTAAACCTATTGAAATATTTTGTCATTAATGACATACACTGTCATAACTGACTCATTTTTAGTCACAGATAGTAAATCTATTGAAATACTCTGTCATAACTGACTCATTATAGTCACAAATAGTAAATCTATTTAATTATTTTGTCATTACTGACTCATTTCAGTCACAAATAGTAAACCAATTGAATTATTTTGTCATTACTGACTCATTTCAGTCTCAAATAGTAAACCTATTGAAATACACTGACATTACTGACTATTTTTAGTCACAAATAGTAAACCTATTGAAATATTTTGTCATTACTGACTCATTTTAGTCATAGATAGTAAAACTATTGAAGTACACTGTCATTACCGACTATTTTTAGTCACAAATAGTAAACCTATTGAAATACAGTCGTTACTAAAATACTCTGTCATTACTGATTCATTTAAGTCACAAATAGTAAATCTATTGAAATACTTTGTCATTACTGACTCGTTTTAGTCTCAAATAGTAAACCTATTGAAATACACTGTCAGTACCGACTCATTTTAGTCACAAATAATCCAATTGAATCATTTTGTCATTACTCATATTTGTCTTAAATAGTAAACCTATTGAAATACTTTGTCATTAATGACAAACACTGTCATAACTGACTCATTTTTAGTCACAGATACTATATCTATTGAAATACTCTGTCATAACTTACTCATTTTAGTCACAAATAGTAAATCTATTTAATTATTTTGTCATTACTGACTAATTTCAGTCACAAATAGTAAACCAATTGAATTATTTTGTCATTACTGACTCATTTTAGTCACAAATAGTAAACCTATTGAAATATTTTGTCATTACTGACTTTTTTTTGACACAAACAAATTATTTAGTCATTACTGTCTCATTTAAGTGACAAATAGTAAATCTTCAGAAATACTCTGTCATTACTGACTCATTTTAGTCACAAATAGTAAAACTATTGAAGTACACTGTCATTACCGACTATTTTTAGTCTCAAATAGTAAATTTTGTCATTACTGACTCATTTCAGTCACAAATAGTAAACCTATTGAAATATTTTGTCATTACTGACTTTTTTTTGACACAAACAAATTGTTTAGTCATTACTGTCTCATTTAAGTGACAAATAGTAAATCTTCAGAAATACTCTGTCATTACTGACTCATTTTAGTCACAAATAGTAAACCTATTGAAGTACACTGTCATTACTGACTCATTTTAGTCACAAATAGTAAACCTATTGAAATACTTTTGTCATTACTGACTCATTTCATTCACAAACTGTAAACATATAAAAATTACATAAGAAGGCCTTATATCTTTGAGGTGTTACTACATTCATGATTTGCACTTATATCTTTTAGCAGGAATAATTCTGCACGCATTCTGTTGATGTTTTCTACCATCATAATTACTTTTACCACTGCCTGCAAGAACAAAAAAGATATTATTTTTTTTATATTTTTAATCTTAAGTTTATGACAAGACACCAGGTGATTGTTTTAGCTTATTTCAACTATTTTTTTTTAGCATAGTACTCTAAATTTCATCAATAGCTGGTAATTAGTAACACCTGGTTGTAGAGTGACCTATCTATAATATGAAAGCACTGTTATATGATATGACAGATGTTTTATACCATTCCACAAAATAAAATTATAGAAATATATCAAGTATAACCAACCTCTGGCGCAAAGACATCCATAACAAATCCTTTTGCGCTTAATGACTTTGAATTAGTTTGCTGAATTACATAATTTGTTATTTCCTGTAAAAAAAGAAGCCATTTTTTGTACTTTTTGATACATTACATGTTGACATCAAACAAATTTATACTGTTACTCATTTATTTAATAATGGTTAACTTAACATATAAATGGTTATTGATTTCACACCACATACATATGCAACAGGTACTTTACACTTAACACATCGAATGACCCCTACTAAGGATCATTTGCTTTACGAATTACATTGTATGAATTAATTTTTTTTAGCTAAAATTAATTTGTGAACAATTAAAATAGTAAGGAGTTTTGATGATAATGAATTAAGCAGTAATATTATTAAAAAAAGAGAAGTATACTTTCAGTTATATTCAGTTTTTGACCTGTAGAATAATTAACTTGTACTATTTATATATATATATATATATAATTACACTATGAAGGATACTACAATGTATGCAGAACATTATGAAAAAATTTATTGTAATAGACAAAATGCGAATATTCATATTGAATATAAATATTTGGTGTATTTTCAATCTTATTTTTTTCCTATTTTGTGCACAGCTTGGACAAAATCTTAAAACTTTTCAATATAAATATATGTTAGATTATGTTCTTAAAAATTGAAAGACTCACTGTAGGTGCCCCAGTCATTGTTAGAACCATGTTATTCCCATCTTTCCATATCTGTTTTTCTTTTGGGTTAGTTCCAATCATGGTTTGCCAGCGTGCAGAATTAATCTTTTCACAAGAAATATCTGATACCAATTTCTTCAGAAAAAAGTAAATTTAAATACAATAAGTTTAACATCTATTTCTATCTATATCTACAGAAAAAAATGTAATAATAAAGTGTAATTAACTGGCTGTATTGCTCCTGGAAAAGATTAATGGTTAACTGTATTGGTCTTTATACTCAGAGTCAAATAAAAGAAACTTAAGCATGTACTTAGGTCATTGTAGGTGAGGTTAGGTCAAAATTAATAAATTAAGAATTTGAAAATGATACTATTAGCTAGTAGAGCATATGTTCAGGATACAAATAAGCTAAAAATATTGATAGGTCATGGAACTCCCTTTCAAGATATTTGAGATTTTAAATATAGGGGGGAAAGGGTGACTCAGACTTTTACCTTATAGTTGCATTGGTATTATTTGGGTCTCAAAACAAAACAAAAGAAAGAAAAATTAAGAATCTTCTAAAATTGAGGTAAATGACCTTTCATAAGCTATTAAGACTTATATGAAAAAATAAATGGGTGTTATGGGGCAAAATATTTTACCTTGCATTGTATGGAAAACTCAAAGAGTCCAAACATTTGACACAAATTCCTAAACCTCACCTAAGTACATCCTTAATACTGGAAAAAAGGTAAAGAAAATTCTGTACTTCTCTTTCATTGGTCATGTTGATTCACAATGTAAAAATGATGAGATATCCTATTTCCAATTCAGGTACTTACTTAATTTTAATTTGATTTAATTATGCTAGCAAACATAAAGTACTTGGGATGATATGAATACATCAGACATAAGTCATATTTACCATTCAATAAATCTGTGTTTTTGGTTTTTTTAATAAATGGATATGTCACGAAGTGATGATAAATTGAAACTTAATAAATTTAAATTCTTCTTCTTCTTAATAATTTGAACAAATTTCTTGAGAATTAGAAATATATATTGAACTACAGTAACATGTCTTACTTTAATATCAAGACTCTTCACATGTTTCATAAATTCTTCTTTGCATCTATAAATTCTTTCACTGCAATAAAATACATTGAGGATTTTTGTGAATAGTTAATATATAGTATGCATTTAAACAAACCTGAGCTAAAAAACATGTACAACATGTTTAAAGAGAAAGAAACAAAAGCATTCATATTCTTTGATACAACAAAAAACTATTTGTGTTATGACATTCATCACAAAAGATATAACCTGATCAAATTCAAATAAAAAAATATAAATCTATTGGAAAAAGATTAATTTGATTTAGTTGATAAGTAATTGTGATAATGTCCATTCCAAATTATAAATTAATATTTTATTGAATTGAAATACTTCAACCAAATTTAATAAATAAAACCTGTCTTTTCTTGTTCTTGTCTATTCGTTTTTGATGTGTTTTGTTATTTGATTTTCCTCTGAGTTCAGTATTTTTGTGATTTTACTTTTTTCAATAAGTTTCTTCATAAATGTGTAAATGAATTTTGCAGTTCTTGCATGCTTGCAAGAATATCTTTCAGCAATTCAACATTCAATAACTGTAGGCATGATAAATGCAGGGTATTTAATTTTACTTAAAGACATCTTTGTGTAAATATATTTCTCTAAATCTTTGGCAATTTAACTCTTTCAAGAATAATTGCATACAAAAAAAAATCCAAATGTGGTTGCCAATGATCTAAGAAGATGATTGGATGAGTTGAAAGGTTGTAATGTTTTATCAGCTAGCTGGATGACCTAAAATATACTAACAGGTGAAATTGACAACTTTTTTAAATCTCTATTGGATAAATCTGATAATCCGCTGGTACCAATGTTAGAATCTATACTTACTTTCTACTTTTCAGTGGCCTTTCTATGTGGCAACCACATGCAAAAGTCTCAACTTCAACAATGACACACTGTCTATGGTACTTTTGTAAGCATTTACCACACTGAATGTAGGACTCTGATCGACCTTGACAGAGCCCAAACTGGTTTGCCCCACATTGTTCTCTTAGTTCTGGTCCTCTGTTGAAGATAAAAATACCATCTACGAGTAGGTGGTATGACACACAAGGCTCCTTTTTCAGATGCATGGACAAGAATTCAACCGTTCCATTTGGTTCCTGGCATTCATGTCTGAATGTTTCTTCAATGCCATTAAGTCGTTTGTGAATACAAACATTCAACTTGAATGCCATTGGAATGAACCTAAGGTGAAACAAACCTAAAATCAGATAATAAATTAATTAAAACAGATTTTCTTCTCCTTTCTTGTGTATCCTATTTGTTTACTACTTTGCAATTTCGAATACAGTAATATATCTCCTATGCTTTTTCATTTCACAATTAAACTAGAGGCTCTAAAGAGCCTGTGTCGCTCACCTTGGTATATGTGAATATTAAACAAAGGAAGCAGATGAATTCATGACAAAATTGTGTTTTGTTGATGGTGATGTGTTTTTAAATCTTACTTTACTAAACAGTCTTGCTGCTTACAATTATCTCTATCTATATTGAAATTGGCCCAGTAGTATCAGTGGAAATGTTAATTAAAAATTTAAAATTTTATGAAAATTGTTAAAAATTGACTATAAAGGACAATAACTCCTTAGGGGGTCAATTGACCATTTCGGTCATGTTGACTTATTTATAGATCCTACTTTGCTGAACATTATTGCTGTTTACAGTTTATCTTTATCTATAATAATATTCAAGATAATAACCAAAAACAGCAAAATTTCCTTAAAATTACCGATTCACGGGCAGCAACCCAACAACAGGTTGTCAGATTCATCTTCCAATTACAGGGCAGATAGATATTGATCTGATAAACAAATTCACCCCAAGTCAGATTGCTCTAAATGCTTTGGTTTTGAGTTATAAGCCAAAAACTGCATTTTACCCCTATGTTCTATTTTTAGCCTTTGTGGCCATCTTGGTTGGTTGACCTGGTCACGCCACACATTTTTTAAACTAGATACCCCAAAGATGATTGTTGCCAAGTTTGGATTAATTTGGCCCAGTAGTTTCAGAGGAGAAGATTTTTGTAAAGATAACTAAGATTTACGAAAAAATGGTTAAAAATTGACTATAAAGGGCAATAACTCCTAAACAGGTCAACTGACCATTTCGGTCATGTTGACTTGTTTGTAGATAATACTTTGTTGAACATTATTGCTGTTTACAGTTTATCTCTATCTATAATAATATTCAAGATAAAAACCAAAAACAGCAAAATTTCCTTAAAATTACCAATTCAGGAGCAGCAACCCAACAACCAATTGACTGATTCATCTGAAAATTTCAGGGCAGATAGATCTTGACCTGATAAACATTTTTATCTCATGTCAAATTTCCTCAAAAGGTTTTGGTTTTTGAGTTATATGCCAAAAACTGCATTTTACCCCTATGTTCTATTTTTAGCCGTGGCGGCCATCTTGGTTGGTTGACCAGGTCACGCCACACATTTTTTAAACTAGATACCCCAAAGATGATTGTGGCCAAGTTTGGATTAACTTGGCCCAGTAGTTTCAGAGGAGAAGATTTTTGTAAAAGATTACTTTAATTTACGAAAAATGGTTAAAAATTTACTATAAAGGGCAATAACTCCTAAACGGGTCAACTGACCATTTTGGTCATGTTGACTTATTTGTAGATCTTACTTTGCTGAACATTATTGCTGTTTACAGTTTATCTCTATCTATAATAATATTCAAGATAAAAACCAAAAACAGCAAAATTTCCTTAAAATTACCAATTCAGGGGCAGCAACCCAACAACCGATTGACCGATTCATCTGAAAATTTCAGGGCAGATAGATCTTGACCTGATAAACATATTAACCCCATGTCAGATTTGCTCTAAATGCTTTGGTTTTTGAGTTATAAGCCAAAAACTGCATTTTACCCCTATGTTCTATTTTTAGCCCTGGCGGCCATCTTGGTTGGTTGACCGGGTCACGCCACACATTTTTTAAACTAGATACCCCAATGATGATTGTGGCCAAGTTTGGTTTGATTTGGCCCAGTAGTTTCAGAGGAGAAGATTTTTGTAAAAGTTAACGACGACGGACGACGGACGCCGGACGCAAAGTGATGGGAAAAGCTCACTTGGCCCTTCGGGCCAGGTGAGCTAAAAATCAGAAATTTTTAGTATTTTTGTTAAATCTTGCTTGCATTGGTTATCTAGTAGGACACAAAATTTCAGACTATGGTATGACATCCATCAAAAAACAATGTTGGAAGGTCAATCACATTTTAACATGTTTATTTTTTTCTCATTACACTAAGTTGTTATCAGATCTTAAAGATTCAAACCAATTTAGCTTATTCAGCTCAGTATAGATAACATTAAGTATCCAGTTGATTTTTAGTATTATGAATAACCTGTCAATTCAAAATATGTAATTTTATCTCAATTTATCAAAGAAATACCTAAGATATCTTCATCTTTGCAGAAATTATCCATTTTCTTCAGCTCCATCTGAATAATTGTCTTATCATTGTAATTTTGCGTCTGCAATGATATTAAGAAATCATTTCAATAACAATAAATTAATTAAAGAGTTTATATTAATGTTATGTTCAACAACCTCCATAAGCATTCACACCAATAAACCTATATGATACTCATGATGTATGAAGAAAGAACAAATAACTAGATGTATGGATTGAAGGTTGTTTAAGGTCCAGGACTAGTTAAATGCACATTCATGATGACAACATGATAAGGAAATAATAAATTGACCCTGTATTTTTTCTAGAACAATATGCTGGCTTGGACTTTTAACATGTTAGTTCACAAGAAAACACTCCACATGAAGTCACTCAGACCCATTATCCTGAGCAGAACAATCCTTAATTTTACCTGTTGATGCGATGTAATTAGCTGAAAAATAGCATATTTGCAAGTCTTTGGTTTGAATTGAAGTCAAACCCATGACCTGCACTTCATGCTACAACAGGATAACAAAGGGGTTACAAATGACTTGATGTAACTTTGATATATTAAGTTGAACTTGGACTTTCACTTGCTTTATGCAGATTTTTAACAATCAGTTGTATTAATGTTCCGGACCATATGAGTATTTGGACCATACGAGTATGGTCATGACCATATGGGTATATACTCATATGGTCCGACCGTACGCGTATGGTCGGAGTAATTAAGACTCTGTTACAGTTTACTTTTAATACTTCTAAACTCTTCATATGGTATGACTGTTCTTTAAAAAGACACTATCATATAGTTAATTTTATCTTTATATTATAGTAAAAAGATTAGCTAAATAAAAATTACAAGTTTCACAGTTAATTTTACTTACTTGTCAAAATTATAATAATCACAATTTATACCGATGGTCATTATCAATGAGGAAGTAAATGTCACCCCAAGCCTACATGCAAGAATGTAATTAGCGATGAAAACTTTTTTACGTAGTATTTTAATTATAAAAATAATACATTGTTTTTTAGATAACGTTTTTGTATTATTGAAACTTTTATAATGTGATTTACAAAAAAATAACTATATGGTCCAAATACTCATATGGTCCAGCCCGTTAATAACCAAACGAGTATTATACTCATATGGTCCGACCATACACGTATGGTCGGACCATATGAGTATACGCATATGGCCATGACCATACGCGTATGGTCCAAATAATCATATGGTCCGGAACATTAATATTTTTGAGTAAGAGACACAAAGTTATGGGTTATATCAGCTGAAGGGCTAAAAAAAATTTCAAACAGAAATGTACATGTATTTTTACCTTATCTATCTCTGAAAACTCTGTGCAGACAATGGCAAGTCTAATTTGTTGAGCTTTGGTTTCAGTTCCAAAAATGAAGACAGACAGTCCACTGAAAATTGTCCAAGAAGCTTTGGTTTGGACTTTAATTGGATAAACATGGTCTCTTATGTATTTAGTTGGAATGTTCTCTATGTATCTAGTAAAGAAATAATAAAAAGGTATTTAGAGTATTCCATATAAATTTCAAATACTTATATATCAATTACAATTAACATTAAAACAATTTTTTTTCATAGCTAATAAATATACCTTATGATCACATATTTTGAAGAAACAACATTTCAATAGTGTAGTTATTGGCACTGCAAATTGCAAATGTTCATGCAAAAAACATACCATGTTCAACGATAAATGTATTAACATTAATTTATGAAGAAAAAACCCACACTGTCCTCAATTACAACTAATCCCTGTTTTCATCAGTCTTATACCAATATTAACCTTTAAATCATGAGTAAATATTAGCATCCTAAGTTTTTATGCCCCACCTACGATAGTAGAGAGGCATTATGTTTTCTGGTCTGTGCCTCCATCCGTTCATCCGTCTGTGTGTCCGTTCGCTTCAAGTTAAAGTTTTTGGTCAAGGTAGTTTTTGAAGAAGTTGAAGTCCAATCAACTTGAAACTTAGAACACATGTTCCCCATGATATGATTTTTCTAATTTTAATTCCAAATTAAAGTTTTGACCCCACTTTTCACGGTCCACTGAACATAGAAAATGATAGTACGAGTGGGGCATCCGTGTACTATGGACACATTCTTGTTGGCTATATTGTTTTGTGGTGTAAGTGTACCTGATGAAGGTAAATTCAGAAAGAGCACTTCTTATACAGCAATTTATTATCAAATTCTAATTTTAATTTTAATTACATAAAAATAATCGGAAATTGATAAATTACCCATCACCAAACTCTCCCATCGAAAATAGTTTTCTTCTGCATTCAGGAACTTTCCATTTCACATCTTCAGGATTGAAAGGAATATTTTCTTTAATTTCCATGAACGTGTCAACCAAAGAGAGCCAGCAATCTCTTACATCAAGGATTGATATTTTATCAAAGAAATTCTCTATACTCTCCTCTGAAAATTTCTGCACAAAAAAGAATAGAAGGTTTTTAAATGATACTTTTATATAAATTATAAGAATAATTACACCTTATGTAAGAATCCTGGGTTTTGATTGGTTAATACCCAGTGTATTTTTCACCAATTCACTGTTATCAAAAGAATATCGTTCATTTTTTAACGCCCCCAGGGTATTTGCCAAAAAGATTTGCCTTTTTTACCCTCTCTGCCATGGTATTTGCCAAAAAATACTCTATCCTACTGGACGTTTGTAAAGTCACGATCATCAATGCGTTTCAACATTAACATTCGGTGTAATTAAACAGATATATCATGTTCTTGAGGGGTATTTGCGAAAAATACCAGTCTTGAGAATGAACTTCCCTCACCTTACTACTCGTGAAATTCAACATTCTCTCGATTGGTATTTTTTGCAAATAAGAATGTGTCCATAAATAATGTGTCAATGGCACACAGATTGCGCCACAATTACATACAATGTTATATAAAAGGTATAAAACTCTAGAACAGTGAAAAAGACATCATCCGTATTTAAACATTGAACTGTGTTTTGTGGTAAATTAAACACTGTGTATATTAGCTTAATAACATTTGTTTGAGGCAACTTTTGTTCATTATTTGAACATGAATTAGGGCCTTAGTTTTCTCTATTAAATAGTTTTACATTTGTCATTCAGGGACCTTTTATAGCTTACTATGTGGTATAGGCTTTGCTCATTGTTGAAGGCTGTAAGGTGACCTGTAGTTGTTTATTGTGCAGTCAGTTGTTTATTGTGCAGTCATTTTGTCTCTTGTGAAGAGTTGTCTCATTGGCAATCATATAACATCTTTTTTTCTTATATTTAAGAAGTAAAAAGAAACAAATTCAGTTATTTTTCCATTTATCCATTTTAAAAGGAACATGACTAGTAAAAGTTATGCAACCCAAATTTAAGCTTGATCTGTTTATTTTGTAACAATGTTTTAAGTTTTTAAGTTCTATAACATTTGGTCATGGCAGACATCTTTTTTTTATAAGAAAGACAATATAGAAATGACAAATTCAGCATTTAAAAGGTACTCAACTAGTGAAATGACAGTTTCCAAATTCCAACTTGATGTAAGTTTTGTGGTAATACATATTGTGTATAAGTTGCATACCATTTGGTTGAGTCATTTAACTTTGCAGTAATAAGACAGGTGTTGAAATAAATTGGTTTAGGTGTTATAATAGTATCATATAAAATATTTTATGGACCATCAAACAGTAATGTTACTTATGCTAGTAGTCCATATTATTTGTCTTACAGATTCAATGAGGTTTTTCACAAACAGGGCAGTTGTTCCGGTAAAAGTCTTCTTCATTTCTGGTTTTGGTTCACAGTCTGTAAGATGTACATAAAAAAATACAGGTGAACATAGGCTTAAATACACCTACATATAATAGAAATCTATAAACAGACAATGGTAATTCCTTATGTTACTTGCCTAGCATAAAAACTTATCAGGAAATATAAAGTACATATTAAAGTTTTTTGAATTCCTGCAAATTGTTTTCACAATGTCAAGGAGAGTTTATAAGTCATAAATGTAGCATTGTATAAAGACATAAATGATACATTTAATGCTGTATGTCTGCCTTTTAAAATGAAGGAGTTTATAAAACAAGTGAAACTGCGAGCTACTGCTCACTGATGATACCCCCGCCGCAAGTGGATAATATATTTAATAGTGTTCGGTAAACAGGAAGTTGTCAAGTATTGAATCTGAAAACCCATCACACGGTATAGCTGACTTATATAAATCCTGAAACCAAATTTCAGAAATCCTTGTATTGTAGTTCCTGAGAAAAATGTGACGAAAATTTTCAACTTGGCTATCATGTGTAAAATCATACACGTGTTCGGTAAACAGGCATTTGTTAAGTGATCAATCTGGAAACGCATCACACCGTATAGTTGACTTAGATAAACCCTGAAACCAAATTTCAGAAATCCTTGTATGGTAGTTCCTGAGAAAAATGCGACGAAAATATTCATGGGACGGACCGACTGACTGACTGACGGAAGGACAGACAGAGGTAAAACAGTATACCCCCCTTTTTTAAAGCGGGGGTATAACAAATTATCAATGAAATGAAAATAACTAGGGATGAATGAAGCAGAAAAAGTTTTGTAGATTTGTTAAGCTTTACTTACATTGATCTGGATTAATTGAATCTTTAACAGGCTTTTCTTCCAATATTCCACCTAAATCTATTGTGTCTGGAATCTTTATATAAAAATAATATGTGGTTAAATAATATTTCAATTTTATTTTTATTTGATGTCTGGTTAATAATGATATCACTTTTTTAAGGAGTGTTTTCAGCTTTTCTGTGATTTTTTTTATTGACTTCTTACAACAAATTAAAATTGCTGGTTGAAATAACAATTTTAAGATAAATGAAAACAAAATATATATTTTATAATTTATATTTTTTTCTTGAACAGGATAATTATTTTTCCATTTTCAATTAAATTTAAATTGCAGAAGATAAAACATTAATGCATAAAACAATTATTAAGTTTAGTATGTTGATATATAACAAGTTATCTGAAAAAAAAAAAGAATGTTTGACAAACAACTGATACTTCACAAAAGGTTAAAAGGGTCTGCTTTTCAAATCCAGAATGGATAAAGTTCTTAGTATACAATTCATGTATATAAAGAAATTTTGGTATACCAATTGCACTTTGATACCAGAGAGGCATGTGCCTATTAATTTAAAACAAGAGGCTCTGAAGAGCCTGTGTGGCTCACCTGTATTTACTGATGCTTTGGAAATCATGTAAATTAAGGTAAAAACATAATTTGGAGCATTAGATCTTTAGATATTATTAGATACTATAATGATATCTAGGATAATAACAAAAAACTGCAAAATTTTCGTACAATAACTAACTCAGGGGCAGAAACCCAACAATGGGTTGTTGGATATGTCTGAAAATTTCAGTGTAGATAAATTCTAATATGATGAATATTTCTGTCCACTGTCAGATTTGCTCTAAATGCTTTAGTTTCAGAGATATAAACCAAACACTGCATTTTACCCCTGTTCTATTTTTAGCCATGTCGGCCATGTTGGTTGGAAAGCAAGGTTGTCAGACACATTTTCTAAACTATATACCCTAATGATGATTATGATCAAGTTTGGTTGAATTTGTCTCAGTAGTTTCAGAGGAGAAGATTTTTGTAAAAGGTTACAAAAATTTGTGATATTTAAAAAAAAATTGACTATAAAAACAATAACTCCTTAAGGGTCAACTGAAAGTTATGGTCATGTCTGACTTATTTGTAGATCTTAATTTGCCGAAGAATTATTGCTGTTTACAGTTTATCTCTATCAATAATAATATTAAATAATAACAAAAAAACTGCAAAATTTCCATAAAATTATTAATTCAGACGCAGCAACCAACATCTGATTGTCAAATGCTTAAGTCAGAGATGTAAGCCAAAAACTGCATTTTATCCCTATGTTCTATTTTAAGCCATGTTGGTTGGCAGGCGGGGACATGTTCTTTGTTAAACTAGATACCCTAGTGATGGTTGTGTCCAAGTTTGGTTAAATTTGGTCCAGTAGTTTCAGGGGAGAAGTTTTTATAAATGTGTAAACTTTTTGCATGGAGAGTTGTCTCATTAGCCATCACTCATACTAAATCTTCATATTTTTATATCATATGAACTTCAAAATTGACATTTACTTACGATATTGTTTTCGCACATCTTGCAAGTGAAAAAATTAGCATCTTCCTTGGCAAGGCTCTCACCAACACAGAAAGGAAAGTTTATGGAAGTGTCTACCACAAATTAAACAACCAATCTGCATAAAATATTTGTTTATATAAAAATTATACACAAAATTGAAAATAAAACAATTATAATACGTTGACATCAGTATGTTAAAATCATTACATATAATAAGCAGGTATAGATATTGTAAGACACAATCAAATATAGATTTAAAACATTTAGCTGAGTGCTGGCTTCAACAAATGCCAGAATATACAGTATTAAATAATTTCAATTAATAAAAGCATACTCAATGCTTCCTACGCCACAACAGGGGCAAACAATGAAAATATTTCCTTGTATATACTGTAAATTTATAAATTATTACAACTTTTTTAATGCTATGTGATTATTGCAATTATTAAGACTCTCATTCTGATATCTGATACATATATCTCAATGCAGATTTAACATGAAATCACAAAAAAATTCATCTCACATTCTTTTTCATTCTTCAAAAAACAGAAGAATAAATGCAGGAATAATTTCTTTATTTACAGTAGTCTGTTGTAAACGAATGTCTTGATTCTATACCATATGATTTTACTTACACAAGGCTGTTCTTGAACATTAAATCCACAGCAGGGACAAGCATCTTTCATATAAACTGCAAGACATTTTTTGGAAGTTTTAATTATTACAAAATTAAAAACAAATAAAAATAAAACAGTCAGAGTTGTTAATTTCAGATCAGCCAAATGGTTGATATATATTTGAATTGAATGCAACAGTTCAACTGCATTTGAGTTTTGAGTGACACTCTTTGTTGAAGAGAGGTTGAGTGTGCTCAGATGGTTCAATTATGAAATAAGGAAAGAATATAATTGAAGTTTACTTGAAAATATGCTGATAACAATGAAATCATTTGATGGACAAGTTTCAATCAAAAAACAATTTACATTTGTAAAGATCTAATTTTCCAAACAGAATTTGCTGAGAAATTGATGATAAACACTGATATTTTCTGAAATCTCAAGACTGTCACACATTTGTAGAATCTAAATAAAAATGTTCAATGTTTACAAAAATTATATATAAGATGGTAAAAGAAGATTTTATCTCTTCCCCTATAACTGTGGATTATAAAATACTCATTTTAAGGTTGGTCTTTGAAAAAAAATGAGGGATGAATGCATCTGAATTTGTGAAAATTATCAAATATATCCATCAGATTATACAAAAACATACATACAAAGGATTTTTTTTTTTAAAGTACTGTACAAGGAGAGAAATACTCTGAAAGTCAATTCTTCATAAGATATTTTAATTTCTATATAATTACCTTCATACAGTAATAAGGTCTCTGCAATTTCTTTCCTTTTTTCCTGGACCTCTATTTGTGTAATGCCTGTTAATTCTTTTTTTGACAGTATTCTCTCTGCAAACTACAATATTTGGCATAACTTATAGTTCATGGTGTTTATTTCACATATTTCCATGAAAATAATAATATGTGAATATCATCATTTATAATTATTTACATATATATTAATATCTCCATATCATCCCTTATTAATAACTGTACAAAGTGGTTGTAATTTGTTGCTGTGTTACATATTTATTTTTGGTTCATATTTTTGTACATTAATTAGGCTGTAAGTTTTCTTCTTGAATTGTTTTACATTTGTCATTTAGGGGCCTTTTGTAGCTGACTATGCTGAATGGTCTTTGATCATTCTTGAAGGCTGTACGGTGACCTATTTATTTCTGTGTCTTTTGGTCTTATACATTGATACAATTTTAATTCATTAAAAACATCAAGATGTTGTATCCAAAGCATTTGAATGAATTAAAATAAGCATAAAAATTGGAAAAAGATAACAGACTAATTACCATTAAACAATATACACCACAATTGTAACCATCTAACTGCAAAGCATGTTTTTCAACATACAATTTCCATTCTATTGTTTTTTCTGCAAATAAGTGGGTTCTATATGCCAAATAGTCACTGAAAGAAATGAAAAAATGTTGTCAAATCATATAAAAAAAGTCATTTGACCTTCAAAAGAAAACTATATGTTGTCTGCTGTTTTCAAACTGATAATAGAATTATTTTCGTTAGCAATTTTCACTTATTTGACTAGATATATAACTATTTTCATGTTGTATACATAGATTTGCAGATCTTATAAAATATTCTGCTGTACCAGGATCCCATGATAAGCTCCTTGCTTTTTAAAGAATAAAGTTACATAAATCCTCAATGTCATATCAGAAATAGTCCCACATGATGAGGATGGACAGTCAAACAGATGGAGAGACAATGGTAAAACATAATAAGTCCAATAAACAGCCATACAACAATCAGTACATAAAATATAAAGTACCTCCAGTTTCTTTGAACTTGATACGCAACTGGTGCCTCGAAACCCATTGGATTGTAAATCTGTATTCGTCCATCAGTTGGTGTTAATATCTAAAAAAAAAAATAATTTAAAAATACAAGTAGAACTGTGAGCTACTGCTCACTGATGATACACCCGTCGAAATATTTTGGTTAACAGGAAGTAGTTGAGTGATAAATCTAAAAAAACAACACACGATATGGCTGACTTTTATAAACCCTGAATCCAAATTTCAGATATCCTTGTATTATAGTTCCTGAGAAAAATGTGATCAAAATTTGGGAATGACAGACTGACAAATAGACAACAGAGTTATAACAGTATACCCCCTTTTTAAAGGGGGAGGGGTATAAAAAAACAACTTAGATTTCCAGTGATGACTGCTACATGCTATTCCTAATATCATCTTAAAAGGCAGTAAAAAATCAGAAATCAAAATCACAAGAAGCTGACATGCATGTTATTAAATGTCAACTACCACTAGGTCCCAGTGATTCCCTGCTTGATTATACACTCCACATATCATCTCATAATCTGTTAAGATTTTCTAAAAATATATAAAAAAAAAAATCTTACATGTAGATAATGGTTTGTTGTTTTTTCTATATAGATTTTAAGTTTTAAGTCTCTTTGTTCCTTGCTATTTTTTTGGTTGTTAATCATTAAAAAAAGAAGACAGAATTAAAACAATGCATGTTTTTAACTAGTATATCATGTATGTTTAGCAGATAAAATCATCAATTCAAATTTTTCTCAAAATCATTTGACTGTAATAAATGTAATTACTATGCTGTATATTATTAGCACTGGTATATTATGATAGCGTATCAGCATTGATTTTAACTGAATGTTCATTAAATCAATAGACTTTTACCGTTTGGAATAGATTCTGATTTCCAATTGAATCTCCTTTGCATATGTTGGTCATTACTGCAGCAGTTATATGCAAGATATTTCTTCCATTGTCTTGTTGTGCTTGACAAAGTACAGCCAAGTAGGCATCAATAACCTTAATAAAAATGTGATGTTTTTAAAATTTAAATATATCAGCACTTAAATTACTGTTAGAAACTTAGTTTAGGATTATAGTATTTATAATTTTTAAAGAATATACAGTTTTCAATTGTTACCACTTTAATGCAGGTATTAGTATAGTATTACACCATCAAAGTCATAACATTCTTCCACACCTTGAAGTGAATATAGTATATACATTAAAACTAGTATGTATCTTCAATACAAAATGTTGTTAAAAAAAGTCATTAAAATATCCATCAATTTTACCCTTTTAGATCTTTTGAAGGCACCTACTAATGATCAATCCTACAAAGAGAGTTTGCATTAAACCACATCCATTGAAATTAGAAATTTAAAAAAAATCAAAAAAATCTATAGTTTCTATGAAAATTATGGCCTCCGTGGCCATTTTCAATTTTCAATGTCCACCAAAGTAAAAAAAATTCATGATCTTGATAGGTTTCAACTCAAAAATGTAATATATAAAATATTAGAATTAATCTGGAATATTTGAATATTTTAAAACTTACCTGATCAGTCAACCAACGATTCCCAAAAAGTGATGCGATATCAATGTCTGTTACATTTACCCCATAAACCTTGGCCAGAATATAATGGGATGCATTTCCAATTGACTGAATTTTTCTCAACAAGTCAGTTGCTGAAATTATACAAAAGTATACAAATGATAAAGTTGAATTCCAATTTCATTAATACTTCACAGACACAGATCTCAAAAATTACAATATCATAACCCAGGCAGGCCATGTGTAAATTTCCAACAAATCTATGGCTTATAAATTTATGAATTATTTTCAAAGAAGTATATTGTCAACTAACATTGATAGATTGTAAGAATCAAAAACATCTAGCACTATAATTTAATCGTGTGAAAAATTTCAAAATGCATTACTGTGCCTACACCATCATTTATTTGTTTTGGAAAATATAAATTATTGTTATAACAATTTAAAAATTCATACTTACCATTTCTTCTATCTATTTCTGTGAGGCTGATTGTCATTGATTTCGTTGACTCTTCGTTGCATAGCCCTAAAAAATCAATAACAGCTGTAGTATTCATTTTCTGTTAAATTCTTTTATGCATTAGCAAGTTTGTTCCTTGAACCATATATCAAATAATAGAAGTATGTGCTGTTTTACATTTCCCAACTGCTTGTTAATAAATCTTTCTTTTAACTCTTGAAATGTCTGTCCTTGGCAAATGATTTGTAAATTCAGAAATTATTCAATGTCCTTTTAGACTAAAATGAGATATTATTTTTTGTGATATCCTGAAAAATCCTTTTTGATTCATATAAAAGATTTCAAAATTGGAAGTTTTTTAATTATTGCAGTTTATAACCCTGTTGCATTTTTTGCAATAATAAAAACATCAATTTTTTTTTTATAATTTTCAGTACCGTATTTCTCCACTCTCAATAGTTACATTTTACTGTGACTTGACTGTTAGTGTTGCTCTCCACCGATTGCAACTTATGGTTTTATATAACAAATTGCAATTTGCTTAGAATTGTAAATGAGTTGCAATAGTCATAGAGCAGTACTAACAGTCAAGTCAGTGTAATCAATTAAAAAGTTCAGAAAGACTCAAGCTTTATCAAAATTCCACGGAGGATATGTATTGTAGTACACTTATATGAATGTAGGAATATATGATTTCCATAAGAAATTCATTAAAAAAAAACTTATAGAATGAAATTAATGTGCATAGGCTATTCTCATATTTTTTAATAGGGGACATAAATGTTGATCTATCTGATTACATATATCATGTAAGTTTTTATATTACCATTTTTTTGAGAATATATGCTAAAAGAATTATAAGATAAGAAAAGGAAGGTAACACAACAATCCTCAATGAATGATCTAAAAAAGATCATTTACAATATAAGATCAAACACTCTACAATGATTCTCATATTTTTACACAATAATTGATAAATGTAAGATTTGTCTCCCTTAATTCTTTGTACAATTATAAAAGGGTAACTAAATTCAAACAATGTATAACTATTACCTGCAGAATATACATTTGAACTCATTTTAACCGGTGATAGTGTCTTTGCGTACTTTCTCCAATGTGGTCTTCGCATAAATGGCACTTTTTTATGCTTGCAGATCTCTTGGTAAGACGTCTTGTGAAATTGCCTGCAATTTGAATTAAAGTTAATAAGCATTTAATATTGCTTCAACTGTTCTACATTACTCAAATTAATCAAAAGGCTGTCTAAAAGACGGTTAACCAGATTTTTATTACATTAAATTGTGTCTTGCCATTTTCCAATCTTTCAAAAGCCATAACTTCCAAACAGTCAAGGTAGCCCACAATTAAAACTAAACAAACCATAGATACTTATGAACATGAACATCTATGCTAAAACACATTTAATCTCAAATTTCTTTATACATGAAATAATTTTAGTGTAAGAAGCACTTTTACACACTTTAATTTGAAGTGTTTATATTTATGCCCTCAATACTATAGAAAGTACCAGGACATTATGTTTGCCGGTCTGTGTGTCCATCTATTAATCATGTTCATTTATCCTGTATTAGGTCAAAGTTTTGGTCAAGGTGAAGCAGCATCAACTTTAAAAAACTTATTACACCTGTTCCTTACTGCTTTTTAATTGCTTTTTTCCTAGCAGATCTTTTTAATACAAACTGTTCTTGACATTTTAGATAGGTGATCATTAAAATCAACAATTTAATCATAATTTTATCCCAAAAAAATTGTACGGGGAACTTACTTTTTTTTTGCTGAAGGTTGTTTTTCTGCTTTCTACTTATGGTCTTCTTTTTGGTAGCAGGCAAATTTAATCGTAAACCATTTTGATGAGGTGCTTCCATTTCCGTTTCCTTTACCAACACTGCCAGTCTATTATTTAACTCTTCTAGGTATTGGCTGTTATTAATACAAAATAAATTAGATGTAATTTGTTTAATGTTGTCTAAACATAAGTTTCGAGCTTTGGAAGAGGAATTTTCTACTGTGTTATCTCTGCAAGCAGTTGAATCTTGTTGGCATTCATATTTCATTGAGCTGCTTGCATTGTTAACAATCAGTGTTTCTGTTCTGTTTGTTTCCAGAAGTCCAAAATCAATGTTGAAATGAGGGGTTGCTTTGTAGTACTCTGGCAGTGTATTCCAATCTTTGTTTGGCATGTTCATCATGACTGCCAGCATATGCTTACATGGCCAGTGATGTTTTCTCCAATCTGGACATGAACATTTTGGTAAATCATCATTGAGTCTAACTTGGTATAAATTGTCAGACTCAACACTTCTAACCAGCATATCATGGTTAACTTCTTCCATATTTTCAATGGGGATCAGTGTAGCCGCAGGTGGAATTCTGGCTAAACAATGGTCAACAAATTTTCTTGGACGGCTTCTTAAAAACTCTGGAACATCATTAGAATACTTTCTATAGTTATCCAAGGACTGAATGTTGTATTCTTTATACCTGGAAAATAGAACCATCCTTAATGATGAATGGGATTTGGTAAATAAGATAGAATGACATTTTATAACATTAGTTTTCAAATAAAACGAAAAAAGTGAATTAACAAAATTAAAAAATATTTGAACTTTTGACTTGTGAGTTTCATCCAATCTATTTGATTTAATTAAAATTGTGTAAAAAGTATTAATTTGAAATACAGTAAAACAAGAATGTGTCCAAAGTACATGGATGCCCCACTCGCACTATCATTTTCCATGTTCAATGGACTGTGAAATTGGATAAAAAATATAATTAGGCATTAAAATTAGAAAGATAATATCATAGGGAACATGTGTACTAAGTTTCAAGTTGATTGGATTTCAACTTCATCAAAAACTAACTTGACCAAAAACTTTAACCTGAAGCGGGACAGACGGACGAACGAACGGATGGACAGACAAACGAACATACGAACGGACGCACAGACCAGAAAACGTAATGCCCCTCTACTATCGTAGGTGGGGCATTAAAAGTATTAATTTGAGATACAATCAAAACAACTTAAGGAATGGGCAAACATGGTCTCTGAATAAAAATCAACAATTTGAATAACAGGAACTGTTCATGTGCATTAATATTTACTGTATTCATGGTATTGGTGTAATCAGCATCTCTAACTTTGATTTAACTAAGAATTGAAAGCTTTCTTTTGTAATTTTATTGGTGTAAAAGCATTGACAGAAACACACACATAATGTCAGAAGGATAGAACACTTCATTCTTAAAATGTGCTTCAGTCAACCTTTTTAAAACATTATTAGATTACAAAAGAGATATTCATAACACAATATACCAACAACAAAAAACTGACCCAAAATTAACATTGTTTTAAACAAATATATGCAGTCAATAATTGCATTAAGTACGTATTCCCTAACTACTAATAAATAATGAGAGTAATCATTTTGGGGATTTAAAGTGGCTGCAAATGGTCTCAAACAATAAATTAATTTCTTATCAGAGTAAAAAATACCTCTCATAACTATCTGGTAAGTATTTGGTTACCAATGATGTCACCATACTTGACAGAGATTTATCTATATACTCTGTCAAGTAGTTTTCCTTGAGTTCTTTGTGTTGTCTTTCAAGGCCATTGGTTGTATTCACTCTGATGTTAAAGAGTGAATTTCTGAAAAGTTTTGACCATCTCTGAAAAAATTTATAATAAACAGACACCTAATAACATTGTGTAATAAACAACTTTTCAATTGTATAAAATGTGTGATAATGTTGCAAGTTATTTGAACTGTTCAACTGTTGATAATATAAAAATAAGAAGATGTGGTATGATTGACAATGAGACAACTCTCCACCACAGATGCATAATCAATGAGAAGACTAGACACACAACACAATATTTATAATGAAGTATTACCACATCTAATGTGTTCTCAACTAAAATTTGTAATTCTCATATGCTTAAAGAGAATTTTTTGACAATTTTTGAATTTTTAAGGTAAAATTGTGTTGTATTCTAATAAATTTTTCAATGTCCAGAGAAAATGTTACGGCCATGTTCCATATTCAGAATATTTCTACTATATTGCATTTGTTTAAGTATCAACATATGCTCATTTTACCAAAAATCATACTGATTCATTTATTTCTATGAATAGTAGATGCTACATAATGAATTTTATTGGGTCTTAAAGATTATGGATGCTCTCTCGATTATATTAACAACTTTTGTAGTTGTGAAATTGTTTTGTATAAAAAGCACTTCTTATTTCTGTACATAGCATATTTCAAAAAAGTGTCTGCGGATAATGAAGAAAACGATTAGAATTGCATCTTAACCTTTGATAAGATGCTGATGTAATACTTTCAATTTCATATTGAATACCTCAACGTTTGGATGCTGGCTTCCAATTATTTATAGATTCTGGCATCCCACCATATCCGGAAACTGACATCCCAACATATCTGGATGCTGGCATCCCAAAATATCCGGATGCTGGCATCCCAATATATCTGGATGCTGGCATCCCAAAATATCCGGATGCTGGCATCCCAATACTTTTGGATGCTGGCATCCCAAAATATCCGGATGCTGGCATCCCAATATATCTGGATGCTGGCATCCCAAAATATCGGGATGCTGGCATCTCAATATATTTGGATGCTGGCATCCCAAAATATTCGGATGCTGGCATCCCAAAATATCTGGATGCTGGCATCCAAAAATATTTGGATGCTGGCATCCCAATATATCTGGATGCTGGCATCCAAAAATATCTAGATGCTGGCATCCCAAAATATTCGGATGCTGGCATCCCAAAATATCTGGATGCTGGCATCCCAAAATATTCGGATTCTGGCATCCCAATATATCTGGATGCTGGCATCCCAAAATATAGGGATTCTGGCATCACAACCTTGCAGACATGTACCATTTTTCATTATGACACGAATTTAAATGCTGCTTTCTAATCAATTGGATTTTAGTATTAATCCACCAATATATCACACAGTACATTTCCTAAGGTTTTAATGTGTGTTGAATGCATATGAAAACAATCAAGTAAACATAAAAAAAAAGCTACTGATGAATGCCGGGAAGATTATATTTTAAGTCTTTGTTCATGTCCAGTGGCCAGTTTAATGCATATTGAGAATGTGACATCATAGGTCAGAGTGTGAAATGTATACTTGACCAACAAACTGAATCTGAATTGTAAAGTGCTAGTTGACCATGTGAATGCTGATGTCAACAATTTGATATTTATAAAACTATGTCAATGTACTACCGGTAAGTTTCCAATAATTAGCCAATTTTAATGTTATTTTTCTGAATTTGATTACCATTATGTAAGACATGAGGTATACATGTTATTGACTATTGTGGTCTCGAGACAATACATTTATATATGATGACATCAGGACTATAATTTTCAAATCTGATATGCTCATGTTTCGAATGTTCATAGATTTTTTTTTTTAAAAGCTTAATGCAATTGCCAGCTGAAATCATATCAAGTTTAGCAGTTTCCAAAATAAATAAAAAAATGCTGCTCATCTTGTATGGCATTTTATCAATCAAATGAATTTGCCCAATGACCATCAACCTTGGGAATTTCTGATGAACTAAGTCATCTAGGACAAACACTCTACAAAACGGATTGGTGACTGTACCTTTATTAAAATGCTAAATATGAGGTGCGTTATATTTAAACCTGCATAATAATTTTGTTTTGTGTCTATGAGAAACCCCATTGGCATCCAATGTATAAATTAAGGAGATTTGTTTCCCGCAATTGCCTGTATACAATAAAACGTGTACCACAATGCAATATTTAAAAATCATCTATTATTGATACTAGTGCACAGTGTCTATGATCTGTACGTACTGGATATTGTCAGTATCTCTGGACTTGCTGTATACATCTTCCAATGAGTCAGTACATCATGTCAGGATCTTCTAGTACTTGAGCCTTTCATTTTATTAACAAAACTTACATTTTCTTTATTACAATCATTATTAAACTTGTATCTTTTTTCTGTATTTTAAAATTTCAATATTTGTTAATCATTTAATCAAATCAGTTACACGAACTGGAACTTTCAAACTTTCTATTATCATGTATTGCTAGTGATCTGAAATCAGCTGGAATCAAAAGATCTGGTGCTGTTTGGATGATTCGTCGTCTGAGTTTAACCTGTCCAATAACTATAAAGTGTTGCGATACATTAATACACAACACATGAATAGTAACCAGAAAGGTGAAGCCACTTCTTTACAAATGCTGAAAAGAGAAATAAATAATAATATGAAATATTATCAACAATAAATTTTCGTTGTAACATCACACCACAAGGGAACGAAAAAACGCATTATTATTCGAAGAAAACCTTCATTTAAACTTCTTTTAAATTAAGTTTTCCACACCAATATATGCCTGTTGTTTACTATTCAAAACACATACATTTTACATATGAACCACTAGTTCAATTGATTTTTTATGGAACAACATCCAGGTCTATACTGTACATTATGAAAGGGAGAAAAGTGTTTTTTTTTAGAAATACATCCTACATGTATTTAGCGACTTTCGTGAAATTTAATTCCCATCTAAGGGTGTATTCGGTTAACACCTTTTTTGAATTTGTGTGTTGTTTTTTTATTTTAGCCTAGTCCTGGAACACAAAACTCTTGTAGCGATATTTACATTTTCCTTAATTTTCGTATTTTCTTTTCATTTATTTTGCAAAGGAGTAGGTCCGGTAAGGACCGATTTTGGCCCCATATTTCAGATTCATCTGACGAAAGATTTTGACCACTTTCTAAACACTTAAGTGTCTATTTAATTTGATTCAATTAATTTATGTGAAAGATTTTAACTAATTTAGTCATTAAAAACGCTCCGATTCAAGCTCAAATATGGAAAATCTACCAAATATCCTGAAAAATGTCACTTTTAAGATGGTTTTTGTCAAAAATGAAAGTGACCGCATCCGTGTTCATCCTCAACCTTTATATATGTTATGTATTATCATCAAATACAACTTACATTTAAATATTTTGGATGAACACGAATGCGGCCACTTTCGTTTTACATGGAAACCGTCTAAAATTTAACCAAAATGCTAGAATTGTGATGATTTCAGTAATTTAGCATGACTTAATGGTGCTAGTACTCAATAAATGTACATCATTTTGTCAAAAACAGCCCATATTTATGTAGCAGAAGCATTCTACTGTCCAATAAATAACTAAAAGTATACATTTTGACAATTTTGTAAAATTGCTATATTTTGGGGCCAAAAAGGGGTCTTACTGAACCGACTCCTTTGCTATATATATGCATTGCTTTTATTATCAAGCTTCCACGAGCTTCGTTTAAAAAAAAGAAATAAATCACGAAAATATCAGCTTAAAATCATTTATGAAAAGATGACTCCGAGGCATATTTGTAAGACCAACTTGACCCATAATACATGTACTATACATGTAACCTATTATTATTAATTCCTGCCAGTAAGCTAAGTACAAAATGTATATATATTAGAGTAAATTTATTTTGAAATCGGTAAATCTGTTATGTATGATAAGCGTTTCTTTCTTTTAAAACATAGTATTTCAAATTTTACATTCAATCTGATTCATATATGACTATGCAGTATGAGTTTTGTTCATTGTTGGAGGCCATATGCCGACATTTAATTGTAAACTGCTTAGTCATATTAGTGCTATATTATTTGGTCTCAGTCCGGTGGAGAGTTGTCTCATTAGCAATCATACCATTACTCAAATATTACTCGGACTCCAAACGGCTGTTTTGCAAGACAAGCTAGGCCCATGAGCGTAGGAAGTCAAGACTCAGAGTAATCTCGGACGGGCACAAGTTAACTGGTTTCAGACCCTTGCAAAAAAAAAGGCAAACACATTCAATTTTCTAGACCGAAAATCAATCTGAAATAAAGTTTTTCATACTTTATTTTTCTTGAACTCAAAGGACTCTTACCAGTGATGCATTTTAATGGTTTTCTTATAGGTTGTCTAGGGGTAAACAAATTAATTTTGCGGACCCAATATTTTTACTGGCCATGGCCATATTGAGGGTGGTTAATCGTCTCGGTGGGGTTTATGTCGATAATATTTTTGTCAAAACTATTCATAACTTCATGAAAAAGTACATATTTCCATAATGCAAAATAAAAAAAATATATGTGTATTTCCTATTTCCATACCTACCCTAATATAGAAATAGTCTTCCTTCAAGTTTTTTGGTAATTTGGCACTAAGCACTGTTACAGTCATAATTTCTCTCTCATAGACTCGATGTAAAAAAAAAATGGTAAAAACTCTCATAGTCATATTAAAGTATGTCTGTCTTGGAGGCTCATCGCTACCATAGGCGGATCCAGCCCCCCTCCTTTTTCGTGTGAAGAAAATTGGTTTATTATACAGACTGAGGTAAACACTAAAAGATGACTTTAGCGGGTCCCTTTGTTATGACAGTCAGTGTCCCCCCCCCTCCAAATCCCATTTATAGAAAGTTCTGGAATCAACATTGGCTACCACAAACGGATAGAAGTGCATCGGCCTCCCCGACAACATGGGAGAATCTGGCGACTGACATTAATCATCGTTGCCTAACCATTTAAGCCTGTAATTTTCCCTCTGGAAGTAATCAGAATTATATTATCCGGCTGGAGTATCAAGTCACTGAAATGCGTCCGAGATTGCTCGGACTTCAAACAGCTGTTTTGCAAGACAAGCTAGGCCCATGAGCGAAGGACGTCAGAGTAATCTCGGACGGGCACAAGTCAAATCGTCTCCTTTAGAAAAATTCGACATCTGATAATATATATATGAAACCATTACAAACATACAGTTGTCGAGTTGAGTAGAATATTCCTTATGAATGGCTAAATCTGAGAAATCTCGGACTGCGAAGTGCATGTAAAATATAAGCAAATCTACTTTGTCTTACCTGTATGAGTAGCGTTCTATTGCGTATATGTTTCTGTTATATCAAAATGATAATAAATTGCGGCATACTGGCCAAAGAAGTGTTTTTCGTCCTTCCCCTTGCAACCATGTCCACTTCGCCGATTTTAAACACTTTTTACATGACGTCATGCGGGTGGGATTTGCCGCAATAAGCGAAGAAAAATAGTGCAAGCGCTTTCAGTATTAAACAAAAGAAAAACTAACAAATAAGAGAATATTAAAAGGGTTACCTGTTTTTATTACTTTTCAAAAAATATTTATATCGGTATAAGTGATTCTTGAGATTTGATTTCTTATCATGTTTACTGTCTCTGCATGAATCTCTACGCATGATGGTAAAACACCTCTTACGTCATAATATCCCTGACGTCATAATATCCCTGACGTCATTAGATTAAGTGTTGGGAGGAAAACAACAAACGGATTTTTGTTGTTGTTTTATTTTTTGCATTACACAAAATTATGCAATGGAGTACATCTATAGAAATTCGGCCAACAGTATATCAAACAGAACTTGTAGGATTACTGCATTCGGATATTTTGCGATGTCTGCACTCCTACAGTTTTGGATGCCAGCATCCAGCTTTTTCGGGATGCCAGCATCTCAATATAACGGGATGCCAGCATCCCAATAAAACGGGATGCCAGCATCTCAACAAAACGGGATGCCAGCATCCCAATATGACTGGATGCCAGCATCCCAATAAAACGGGATGCCAGCATCCCAATATGACTGGATGCCACCATCTTAATAAAACGGGATGCCAGCATCTCAATAAAACGGGATGTCAGCATCCCAAAATAACGGGATGCCAGCATCCCAATATGACTGGATGCCAGCATTTCAATATATAGGAAATCCAGCATCCCCAAAAAATAAAAAAAATATTTTAAAAAAAATATATGAAAAACTAGCATCCTAGTAAAAGTAAGATGCTCCAGTACATTATTATTTTAACAACAGCATCTACATCAAATTTTAATGCTGGAAGCATATAAAATCAAACAGACAGCATATGTACTATAAAAAGATGCTACCTTATACAAAATATGAAAGCAATTAAAAAATTGAGAAATACTTTGACAAATTATTCAAAATTAGCATCTTTTCATTGACATATGCTATTTCCTAGTTATTTCACGGAATGTATGAAAAAAACTGTACATGAGAATTTGAAATTTTAGTTGAGAACGCATTATCTGTAGTTCATGTTAACATTACAACAATCTTATTTTATATTTTAAGTACATATCTTTGATTATAACAGCTATAAAACTTGGTTATAATTTTGTCAAAATTGTAGCTACTATCCCTTTTATATACCTGTACTATTCAAAAAAATTAAGCTGGTGGTAATTGGTGTCAAAATTTAAATTTTAAATTAACAAACCTTGCAGTTCAGGAGCCATTTGTTTTCGAGCCAATTTCTCAAGGAGACCTTTGCCTTGAAAATATCACTGCTTCTTAATTGTTGCAAAGCATTTGCATATGACTCTGCAGAATCAGCATCAGCTATTTCTCTTAACCTGAAAGTAAAATTATTCAATCAAATCATTTGAAAAAATATGTAACTAATTCATGTAACTAACAAACGGATATGTCACAATTTGATAACTTTGAAATTTTTGTCTTACTGGTGCATTCCAGAATTTATTCACAACTGACTGTATGACAAAATCAATAAATGTTTCCTAATTGAGGGCTATATTTTCGGGGAGCCTACTTTCATTTAAACATGGTCATTTTCCTTTTATGCACTCTAAAAGAATTGTCATGGATTGAAAACTGTTACTCATAGTCATGTGCTGGATGCAAACTAAATACTTACAGTTCATCTATAAAAGCATGCAAAGCAAACCATTGATCAACTTGCTTGCTGTGATAGTTTGGATGTTTGTAAACAACAGGTAGGTAGTTTGTTTACTATATACTGGAATTTGATTGGACAATAAACATAAACTTCAATTTATGTCCAATCAAATCCCAGTATATATTGAAACTCCACCTACCTATTGTTTGCAACCATCCAAGCAAACATAGTAAGCAAGCCGACCAAAGTTTTGTTTTGCATGCTTTTATAGAAGAGCTGTAATTGATTGTTGGAAATATAATTAAACATCTTAACGTTTGTATGTTGCTGGTAAAATGCAATAAGTAACATTTAATTTTAACCATCATGTAGCATCAACTACATTATATAATTTAGTATTTTTTTATGAGTTCAGAAGTACATGTGACAATGAATATATCTTTTTAACTTTATAAATAAGCATTACATTTTTTTAATTTCATCTTTCTCATCAATGCAATCATGCTTAATTTCTCTTAGCCATCTGTGCCAGGCTTGTTCCCTATGGAAGTCACAAAGATACACCATTAAACCTAAAACATACAAATCGTTCTATTCAATTACAAAGTTAAAATATTATTAGGCTATGTATTTAGGTGCTCAATGGCACACTCCAAAAGAATCTTTTACATAAATCAACACATCTAAACACTTGATAACTAAGTAACATGCATTCATACTGTAATTTGCAACTGACATAAACAATAAATTCACTTTTATAAAATCAATGTAAGGAGTTAACTATATGGTTTTATGTCGTGTAAAAAAAATTTTTTATTTAAAAGGAATAAAATTCTTTGAAATATCAGCTAATAATTGTAATAAGGAATTTAAAGTAAGATGCAACAAGGTAGACCAACCATATAATTGCAGTAAAATTATCTATTTTGTATTTTATTTTCATATATGTGTTTTTAAAAACCATATATGCCAGAATATAAAAAGTTTTTACTTTTTCAATGTGATTTATAAACTTTCAAAAACAATGCAGGTTTTCTCTTTCTGATAGTTAGTTCATCAAATTATAAGAAATAAAGTAGTAATTATACTAAATTATTTCTCTAAAATATCAATTAAAATAAGAACACTGAATGTAACACTGTACACTATATCAGTGGCAGATCCAAAGGGTCCTGGTGTAGGACACCCCTTTTTTTAGGATAATAAATGCATTTGAATGGGAGTATAAAGTTGAAATCCCTCTTTACTCCTTTTTTGAAATTGGCTGGATCTGCCCCTGACTATATATATATATATATAACATATATATTGAAACACTAAGCCACCAATCAGAAAAGTATAAAGATGACAATATTAAAGCTGAAAGATTTCCATAATGTGTCCATTTTATGATAACTGGAACTGAAAATCATAAGTATTAAAATGTATGAAATTTATACTCTTAAGGAAAACAATAAGGGAAATTGAATTTTTGATTTATAATATTTAAAAAAATTTAAGAACTGAAACAATGGTAAAACTAATAATAAATTAATCAGGGAAAATAACACTATCCTAATTCTTTATCCAAACTATAAGTTTACCTTCAATGTATATGTATACAACATTATAATAACTTTCAGCCATAATATGAAGTATTGACATGAAAATGTGCTCTTCATGATATAAAGAAAAGAGCATAAATCTAAAGAAAAATAATAAGCAGGTGATATAAACAAAAGCTTGTGTGATTAAAAAAAGCTTGTACAATGTATGTTCAGGATGTATGTATGTACGTATGTGAATATATAGTGATATAAATGCCAGTACAACAATTAAAAAGCACAACCACCCACTTACCAAATCATACGTACCAACAAGTAGAGGATATAATCTAGAAACAAAATTAAAAATTTAAGCAATGCATTGATATTTAAAAATTAAAGTTAATCATAAATTCAGGAAATGATCAATAGTTTGTATAATATTTTCAATTTGCATAAAATCCACTTATTCTGAATAGTTTTGCTGATTTTGCAAAAAAAATCTTTTTTTTTATTAAAGTAAATATGTTAGTAGTGATATCGAAGGTAATTTGTAAAACATGAAATTGATAATTCAGTTACAATGTTTCATGAATTTTTCCTGAGTTTACCTTCAAATGTTTGTTCAAGCGCCCAAATTTCTCTCAAATCAAAATCACACATGAAATATTTGGGCTTCCACATGGGATTCCAATCTCTCAATTTTATGAGTGCCTCTTGAATGGTGTAGCGATTCTCATTAGCAACTATAAAAGACGCTACAACACTATATCCAACATTTGTATTGACGCAAACCAAGAACAGAGGAAGGTCATATCTCGATGTTTTATATGTTGCATCCAACAAGCAAATCTCCTGGCCATAAATATTTAGAAGCCTCTTCTGTGTTTTCGATTGATGAACAAAAAGAAACTGGGGAACTTCCTCAACATCATCATTAATTTTTTCTTTTTGTTTACCATCTGATCTGCATATTGTAAGAGAAAAAGAAAGAATTAGAAACACCACTTGGCATTGCAGTCTCTCATTTACATCAAGCTAACACTAATTTTTTTCACAAAGAGCATACTTATTGTCAAAGGAAGAACTTTAGAGACCCTCCTATATCTATTAATTTGAGAAATGGATTAAGGTAACCAAGATATGTTACTGTATACTGGAATTCTAATAGCATAAAGGAAATCTATCAAACATAAAGGATGTGTCCTCAAATATTTTTGGATATCTCCCCAACAAAACTTACAATATCATAAACTTCAATCTCCTATAAACAAAGTAAAAAGACAGAAAGCATCAAAAACGCATTGATAATCTTTCCTATTTCTTATATTCATAAGGTAACTAATAATTCTCACCCCAGTCTTAAAAAAAAAGTATCCAATGTATATTCAGCCTCCCATTTCCTCACCAGACATTGTAAATTCTGTTGATCATTCTTTGAAAACCTGAAAAAAAATCATAAATACAAATTTCTTACTTTTTAAACTCTATTAGGATCTGGTTGTCTGACAACGACAACGCAGATGATGACAACATCATACCATTAATCAATCCAAAAAAATGTTTTGTGTTTTTTATAAATGGTATCCCCCTTTTGCAAAAGACTTCATTCTTGATCCATATCATCGACAATATTCAGATGATATATTATAGAAAATATTGGAATGATTTATCATGTTTATAGGGAAAAAAATGAAGAAAAAAAAATGATAAGAACTAGAGGCTCTAAAGAGCCTGTGTGGATCATCTCAGTCTTTGTGCATATTTAACAAAGGACACAGATAAATTCATGACAGAATTATGTTTTGGTGTTGGTGATGTGTTTGTGGATCTTACTTTACAATCTTGCTGCTTACAATTATCTCTATCTATAATGAAATTGGCCCAGAAGTGACAGTGGGAAATATTTTGTAAAAATTGTTAAAAATTTATAACATTGTTAAAAATTTAATTTAAAGAACATTAGTTCCTTAAGGGGTCACTTGACCACTTTGATCAAGTGAACTTATTTGGAGCTCTTATTTTGCTGTACCTTATTGCTATTTACAGTTTATCTTTATTTATAATAATATTTAAGATAAAAACCAAAAGCTGCCCTCCCTTCAGGCAAGGTGAGCTAATAAAAACATGTTAAAAAAAGCTTTCGGTGAGGCTCAATTCTTAGTCACTACTAATTAAAATTTCATTTTACTGGAACACAATGCTATAACTTGTTATGATGTAAAGAATATAACAAAATCTTTAAGCTTGATGAAAAAGGTGTGGAAACTAATTATTTGAGTGAATTTTCCAAGTCCAAGTACCATAACTCAAAATCATTACACTGGAACAAAAAATTGAACATCTGTAACTTGTCATTAAAAAACTACATACCAGTTATCAAATCAGCGTCTTCAAGCATGAAGAAAACAAGTGGGGAAAACTGATTATAACTGACAGACAGATGCAAACCTAAGGTCCCCTTCAACCTATGTTGGTAGTGGACTGATAAACTTAAAATCAAACACATGACCATAGTACTGACTATTATCCTACCTTGTCTTGGTTAAGGCTAAATACATATGATTTCTTATGTCTCGCTCATTTGGATGAAATCTTCTGTTAGTTATAGGCATGTCCAAAGAAAGTTCTCTCTTAACAAAGATGTTTAGGTGCCTCTTCATTTCGGACACTTTCCTGACACCATCAAAAACCAATTCCCTGATGTGTTCTTTCACTTGGCTATCAAGTGGTTGGGAGTATCCTGAAAACTGAAATGGATAGGGACAACTAATAAAATGGTATACAGTAAAGGAGAATGTCATAACATTTATATCTAATAAGTAATGGAAGAATTCACATATATTGAAAACATTCAATGAGCAACATTACAACCTATTGATTTTATGTGTATTCAGGGACTTTCTATACTAACGGGACTCATTTCTTTCGATACCACTGAACAAAACACTTGGTTTCGTATCTCTGATATAGGAACCTACTAGCTATTTGCTTATTTCACAGTACATATTTGTTAATATAAAATCTGATTAATATCCATTTACCATGACAAAAAATATAAGATTGAGACGTATCGTTTTGAAGAACACTCGTCGTGTAGAAGGGTTTACATATCGAACAAGATGGCCACCACTTGTAATTCACTAACAAAATACCTCAAAGTTCAAAAGATCTTATATTTTATAAAAGTATCTGAGGAATGTTTTCAAAAACAGCATTTTGCAATGACAAAATGTATAAATTTTGATAAAAATGTTTTTTCGTTTAACTTGAACGTACAGTTATGAAGAAAAATTCGTAAATATAAAAAAATTGCTATGAAGTCAAGTGACATCAGCAACAGCACAGTTCTGTCTGCAAATTTGTATAGACATGGTTATAAGTGACTAGTCCCACTAGTATACATTGTAGACTGTCCCTGGTGTATACAAGAATCATTGTGTTCTTTGGTCACTTATTGAATACGTTTTCAATATTTGAATTCTTTGATAAGTTACTCTCTTTATTTATTCATTGACAATTGGATAATTAAATAAAAAAATGTGAGGAACTATATCTTTTTCTTCACATTTATAAGAATGAAATATTTAACATGTTTAATAAAATATGAAACTGCACATCTGAACCTACGTATGACAAAAAAAGAATGACCGAAGAAATCAGATCGTAGGAAAGAAATTAAAGAACTCACACAAATTAATTGTAAATTATTGCAAAATTTGTAATTATTAAAATCTGCAGTGATCATTTCAGCTGTAATATTTTTTTTGGTAATTGCTTTAATTATATTTCACATTTTTTTAAGTTGTCATGGATTCATATTAATAAATGAACACACTAATTTCTAAATTAACAATGACTTTATAAACATTTTTACATTATTTGTATGCACTGTATTAAGATGATAAATATATGCATTACTTCACCAATTAGATGATTCTGATGAGATTTGGCATCAGGAAGAATTAACACAATCTTCACGTCTTTCTTTACATGATTGAAATTGGCTGCTCTAAGGTTGGATGCACATTTTTTTCTCCTGTAAGTGCTATCAAGGCCATCAACCTGTAACATTGGATCAGTTTTTTATATTCATATAAATGAATAATAACTATAAAACATTTTTTGTCATAATAGGACAATGGACATTATTGCTATACAGGTACTTTTCAAAGTTACTACAAAGTAAACTCTACTTGTAGTACTAATTATATCCCCACCTGTAATTCTATGTATTGGAAAAGAAGATGAAGAACAAGAATGTGCACGGATGCCCCACTTGAACTATCATTTTCCATGTTCAATAGACCGTGAAATGGGGTAAAAAATCAAATGGTATTTAAATTAGAATAATCATACCATAAGGCACATGTGTACTAAGTTTTCAAGTTGATTGGACTTAAGCTTCATCAAAAACTACCTCGACCAAAAACTTTAACCTGAAGCGGGACAGACGGACGCACAAACACAGACCAGAAAAAATAATGCCTCTCTACTATTGTAGGTGCCTAAGGGCATAAAAAGAATATGTGTCTTAAGTACAAAATGCATGCTCGTACTATAATTTTCCATGTTCATCAGGATACCATGAATTGAGTGTTATAACAATTTTAAGCAACATAAACAACCATTTCCTGGTAACATTTTAGGTATCTTCCATTTAAGGAATATAGTTACTTTAAGAAAGAAAAAGAATAGTTTACCTTAAAGTCAGGAAACTTAACAACAGCTTTAAGAGTGATCTGTGACTTGCAGTCCATCTTCTTGGTACTCTGAACTAAAAACCTTTTCTTTGAATTTTTGGTGTATGGATGTTCTTCTTCCATCTCATCCTGTAAAAAAAATGGAAAAAATGCACATACAACATCCATGCATGTATCATCTATATTATCACTTAACTAGTATACATATTTGTTAAGGGCCAGCTGAAGGAAACCTCCAGGTGCGGGAGTTTCTCCCTACATTGAAGACCCATTGGTGGCCTTCAGCTGTTGTCTGCTCTATGGTCAGGTTTTTGTCTCTTTGACACATTCCCCATTTCCATTCTCAATTTTATGTATCACAATTAATTATAGGTGTTTCACATATAACAACTTATAAAATACTAAATTTAATTCATTGACTCCTTAGTATTAAAAGGTTATCTCAGGGTACTGATTTAAATTCAAATGATAAAACTAAATGTACATTTTTTTTAAGATGCACGTACTTCAATACTTAATTGAAAGGGGGTGTCATTGGGTTTCTGTTACCCCACCCTTTTCATAAAATTTAAATTTCAAAAATGTATACCTATTATGTATTAATTTATGTTTTTTGATTGAGTTAAGTCTGCCAATTGATATTTTATCATGTGTTTTTCTATGTTGTGATGTTATGCTATTGTTTCAGCAAAATTTGTAAGGGTTCCGCGGAACCCAGTGTCTCGCCTACTTTTGCTGAAAAACACAGGCTCAACAAAAATGAGGGAAAAAAAATTAAAAATATCGTTCTTGATACTATCTTTTGATTGTAAGAAGCTTCTGACCAAGTTTGGTAAAAATCCAGGATAGTTTATGAATCTAATAAATGTTTAAAAACTTTAACTGCAGCCTGTATGTAATGTTATCTGGAAAAAAAAAACTAAATCCATTTATAAGTAAAATACACATACACATGTACAAAATATTAACAAAATTTCCATCTAAATACTAGCTTTGATCATAAACAAGCTTCTATCTAACTTTGGTACAAATTAAAAGTAGTATAAGAAAGTTATTATTTTTTTAAAAATTTAACCACAGAGTGAATGTGTTGTTTCTTGGCAGAAAATCTAAGTCCATTTAATAGTAAAATATTGAAAAAATGGATTAATTTTTTTACAAAATTTACTTCTGTATATTTTCTTATGATCATAAACAAGCTTCTGTCCATGTTTGGTACAAACCCAGGATAGTTTAAGAAAGAAATGGAAATTTTAAAAACTTTAACCACAGAGTGAATGTAATTTTTACCCGCAGAAAAACTAAGTCCATTTATAAGTAAAATACGGAAAGAATGGAATTTATTTTTACAAAATTAATTTCTGGATACTATCTTATGATCATAAACAAGCTTCTGTCCACGTTTGGAAGTAATCCAGTATAGTTTAAGAAAGTTTTTAAAATTTCAAAAACTTTAACTTGAATATTTGTGGCCGCCGCCGCCGACGGAATGTAGGATCGCTTAGTCTCTCTTTTTCGACAAAAATCGAAGGCTCGACAAAAAGGGAGAAGGTTTGGATCCATTAAAACTTTTAATTCCCACTGCAAATGTTTGCACCTGTCCTAAGTCAGGAATCTGATGTACAGTTGTTGTCATTTGTTTATGTAATATATACATGTTTCTTGTTGTTTCTCATTTTTTATAGAGATTAGACCGTTGGTTTTTCCGTTTGAATGGTTTTACACTAGTAATTTTTGGGTCCTTTTTAGCTTGTTGTTTGGTGTGAGCCAAGGTTCCATGTTGAAGGTCGTACATTGACCTATAATGGTTTACTTTTTTTATAAATTGTTATTTGGATGGAGAGTTGTCTCATTGGCACTCACAACACATCTTCCTATATCTCTTTTCCAATATTATTTGGGTTTCTATGTAATGTTATGTAAAAGTGGAATAACAAAGTGTCAAATGTGAGAAAATTGGGTTGATAAAACACTGACCAAGAAAGATTACTGACGCAGTTGTGGGAACTTTATTGAATAATATTTCTGATAGTTTTACCGCCCTATTCAAATATTTCCAAGCTGAAAAAGGTGACCTATTCCAGCAGCACAACCTATCACCTTGTTTATAGGACCCAGTGTACAAAGGTTGCACAATGTACTTCCTTGAATCTACCAAACCTATGTAAGAGATAGGAGTATAATAAATTAAACTAATTCTAATCAAAACTGTTAAAATATATTAACTATTGAAGACATTAAAAGTACATATATATTTAGTTTGTATTTAACACATCAATCTGTAAAATGTACAATGTCTTTCAAGTTAATAAAAAAAATTCTTATTTTTATTGCTAAAAAGAAAATTTTGAAATACCTTTTTGGCAACAAGTTTCTTTTTATCATTCACGTGTCTGTCTGGCCCGTGATGACAGTCCCACACTTCAGACCCCAAAAGGCAATACGGAATACCATCAAAGGGGATATGGTTATCCCACCAAATTTTTTTCTTGTCCAAATTATCCAAGTCTACAAGAGAAACTGAACCTGTAAGCACATGCAATATTGCCAGCGCACGTTACCGGTATATAATTTTGGACTTAATTACACCTTATGTAAGAATCCTTGGTTTTGATTGGTTGATAGCCAGTGTATTTTTCACCAATTTACTGTTATCAAAAGAAAATTTTTCATTTTTTAACGCCGCCTAGGTATAAGCAAAAAGGATAAGCCTTTTTTACACTCTATGCCGTGTTGTTTGCCAAAAAATACACTATCTGACTGGACGTTTGTAATGTCACGATCATCAATGTGTTTTTTAACGTTAACTACTAGTCTTGAGAATGAATTTCCCTCGCCTTACGACTCGTGAAAATTAACATTCTCTCGAATGGTATTTTTTGCAAATATACCTCCTTTAATAATATGATTTATCTGTTAAGTATATATATATATCAAAATTATAATTTACTTGTAATTATCAAAGAATTTAACACAATATCTTTTTTCTGTTGTTAAATGGATTTACAAAACCAATAAGAACAAGCCTGTTGTATGAACTTGATGAAAGGAAAGAAGATAACTCTGCCATAACTCAATGTTTCTTACTGCTGTGAACTTTACAAATAAGTTAAGGTCTATATATGAGTATTGTTGTATTTAGCAGGATGAAAAAAAAAGCTTTAAAAATATTAAATATATTTCCTGCCATTGTGTGGCAGGGGACAAAACAGTTACCTTTCTGTTTGAAACCAGCTTCTCTGTAGTATAATATGTACTTAGAAGTGGTCTCCAGTTCATACTTTCTAATTGCAGCATAAGCAGATTCAATTTCTGGATGATATTTTAAGTTAATGGTAGACATTTTATTTAATTTTTGACCTGAAATGAAAAAAATATTATATACATATCTTCATGCAAATATGATGTACATGGTAAAAGTTGCAAACAAAGACTTTTTTAAAAAAATGATGTCAAGGTAACATTGATTCAAGGAGTCTTTTAACATTTAATAATTACGTTAATAGATGTATGTTTCATTATAATACTTTACTCTAATTGGCTAACTGCACATCACATGTTATTCCTTAAGCAATTGCATTACTCAATAAAACTTTTCGTTCAGGATAACATGTGGTCTCACAATAAAGTGCTAGGTGAATTAAATAAAACTATTATAAAATTCGTGTTTTCATGATTATAGCTAAAAAATGTAATTATATTATTGAATGCTTCTTTTTGTAACTTCATAGGGTTGTAACAGTGTTGACCGTGCGCACATTTTTAGAATGAAGCGCTTAGGACTGTCAACACTTTTACACCCCCAATGAATTACCAAATAGAAGCATTCAATAAACCTGTTTACACTCTTGGTATTTAGCTGTATATTGCCTCCAAATGACCTTATATCACCTCCGAATAACCTTTTCACGTCATGCAACAATCACATTTTAGTTGTAACATCAAATGTTTTGAATAATGATATCAAAGTTTATGGGAACCTGTGTGATTTTATGTAATGGCGGACAAATTTGCATACAAGTGTAAATACGTCAATTCTTAAATACATGCATGTTAAAAATTTCTGGCCATGTTTAAAAAATTTGAAAAAAGGATGAAAGAGAAAATAAAAAGAAAATCATGACAATAGGTCCAATCATTAACTTCCTGGCATGGTTTTGGTTATTAAAACATTGTTAAACTTATATGTATATGTACATAGCATTGATATTTGAAAACATTTGGAAATCATCTCACACTAGAGCTGATCTATTAATTTACCTTTAAATTAACAAAAGTCCGTTCAATTATACTACTGTGACCTGAACTTCTTGTAAATGTCTAACAACAGGAGTTTGAAATCCTATCAATAAGGGGGTAAAAATATAAAGTCGATTATCACAGTAGAGCTTCTCTCGAAATTCCAAACTCCTGTGTTCTAACGATCTCTAACGTAACTTACCTCATCATCGTACCCAGTTAGAATCTATATATTTTAAATGTTAATAGCTTTGTTCAATCATGTTAAATATAATAATTGTAATCATAAGTAATCTGTAATATATAGTCTTTCTTCTCATAGATGTCCCCACGTGCATGTGCGCGTGCGTTTTTCTATTTTGTTTACTTGTTTTAGCACGACCCATATTTACTTCCGTTAAGAGAACTTCCGAGTGTACATGAATATTCATATCTACTTCTACGCTATCCCTTCCAACACCAACCATTCTCTCATCATGCTTTGCAGAAATGTTATTGTACAAAGAGGTTTACTCGCTTTTCTATTAAGACCACAAACAAATAAAGTAATTAGAAGATTCAAAGCTAAATTTAGGAGGCATACGGGTAAACGCGAATTTAAGCCAGAGAGAAAATCGACAGAAAGTTTGCAGAAAAGCCAGAATGTCGTGAGGACATCAAGTTTCAGTAATTTTGTTGAGTTATGTGTGATATCCAGTGGTGGCCCAGGCACTCCAAAATCAGTTATTTTAGTCACAACAAATGGGAGGTAAATAGATATGATAAAAGATATATCGATAGTGATTACACCAGACAGGATATGCTGTGCCAGTGGTGGTTGATTTTTTTTCAGTTTTGTCAGAGACATATAAATACATGTCTCTGGTTTTGTTGACCTATAATGGCAATATGCCAATAGATCAATTTAAATCTAATTTTATACATTTTTGGGCATGTATCACTATTTTTTGACTATTTGCGGAAAAGAGAGGCATAAGATAGTGATTAAACCATTGATATGCATTGTAAACTCACAAGTCAATCTATGGTCAGTCAAAAAATAACATAAGGACCTAAGAGCTACGGTTCTGCAGCTGCCCTGTTGCATGTGTTGCTCACTCCACCATTCGACATCTGAGGTGCGCATATTTACAGTGACATCCCACATTGTCCTAACCACACACAATTTGCATAAATTCCTTTATTTGACTTGATTCCAGAAATTCGTGTGGTTCCCTCAACCACGCCCTTATTGATGTTGAGATAACAGTATGGCTTACACATGTACTTTTAATGTCAATTCACACTATTTTTATTGCTGTCCACGTGAAGTTGATATAGCAGGCGTTGAGTAAGGCCTTACTGAAATAGTAAGTATCTCCAGGGCATACCGGCTTCATCCACCAATAAAAACTTGCAGCCAAGAAAAAAACCCAATATAGGTGCCTAACAGTGGTGTTAAAACACCAAAAATCAATCAATCACCATGTCCTCATGAGGAGATGCACTGGACATAAACAACTACATAGATTTTATGGTCGACATCCTTAAGACAATGCCACAGGTAGTACTGTATCTATTATCATCAACCATTTAACCTTAAACTGTTTAAAAATATCATTCTCCTGATAGATGAATATACATAGAGCTTCAATGTATCTGTATTTTTCAATATTCTGGTTATAACTTTCATCATGTACATATTCTTGATTAGAAACATGCAGAAAGAAACCATGCATTAACATATTGTTCTTTTGAATTTCTACAGACAAAATGACAGAGGACATGAGTCTAACACTGTAAATTTCATTTATTTAGTGAATAATTTGATTATACAGAATTGCATATTAATGATTATCTATTTTAGTTTTGTATTTAATTGTGGAGAAGGAACACAGAGAATAAAGAATGTTTGGTAAGGTCATCCTTAATTGATTCCATTTTAAACATGAGTTAAATGGAAAAAATTTTAACAATTTTTTTTAATTTTGAAATAAAAGAAACAACTACATGTATATTGTTTTCAACTCTACTTAACAACATGAACAACATATGTACAAATAACATAAAAAAGTGAAACAAGAAACTTCACCTCTAACTTTAAGCTTTCATTACACAGTCATGATGTCCAGTGAGTTTCCATTATCTGTGTTATAATTATTGACCCTTATTTTTGGGATGTCAATACTTAAATAGGACATTTTGACAAAAAATAATTTTTCCATTGCTCACATGTACATGTATATACATCAACTTCAAAAACTTATCATCTTGAAACAATGGACTTGATATGAAGGGCTAAATCATGTAAATAGAACACAAAATGCACTTCATCACTTCTATGGAATATGTGGTTAAACATTGTTAAATGCTTACGATATTAATTCCCAATCTTTATCATGTTTATGCTGCATTAGACCTGAAATTAAAAAAAACCCTGTTTTTTCAATGTATTTTGTAGCTTCAAGAAGTTTGCTAGAATAGAAAATGTCTTCATCACTCATAAGTCTTGGGACAATCTTGGAGGATTATATGGTATGTTAGTTTATTTGAAGATAAAAAAACGAAATTTGATCAGTACCAAATTGGACAATATATGTACTGTATGTTTCATGTTGTATGACTACATGTATCTTATGTTGTTCAGTGTTCACATCCAGTAACTGTTCAAACTAACATTATTTAGGCCACATGTTTGATACTTATCAACAAATATCAAAGCCTTAGTATCTTTGAGTACATGTAAAGTTTTGTTTAAAAAAATGTTTAAGAATATTTACCTATACTAGATGTTTTAGGCATATATCAGGCAATGTTTTAAGCACAAATCAGGCTCTTGCATTGGATCTCTTTTATGGATTGGTTCACATTTTGCTATAATGGGGTCCATGTAATGCTTACAACTTGTATATGGTATTGGCTTTGCTCATTGATGAAGGCCACACAGTGCCCTATAGTTGTTTACATCCTTGAACTTTGGTCTCTTTTGGATAGTTGTCTTAGTTGCAAACATATCACATTTCTATATCAATGATTTGGGTTCTTCATCTGAAAGTTCAGCTAGAAACATCTTTGTTATTTAGTTATTCTCAGATATGAATTAATTTAAGTGATGATTTTTTTGCAGGAATGTCTTTAGGTTTAGCGGTAGCAGGTGTTGGAAAGGTTACTGTACATGGACCTGTTGGAATTGTATGTATGAATATTATAATTAGTAAAATATACATATTTGGGGTAAAGTAAAAATATATCATTAAGGCAAAGAAGAGATTAGTAGAAATTGTTGCTTGTATAGTTTTGGATTGGTGAGGACTATACATAAATGCGTACTATACACGGCCGAATACAGTAGTTATTTATTTTGTCTTTCTATATTTTTTTGTGTGTGTGCTTAGCGACAAATTATACTTTCAATCTTATGTGTCAATCCTTTTTCAACCAAGTATGTATATAGTTCGTTCATATATTGGGCTGTTGCCATATTCATGATATTTGCATTGTCTCATGTTAGGGGAAGGTTTAAGTTGAGCCCTCACAAATATGTTTAATCGCACCACATTATATGCCTGCCTGTCAAAAATCATGATCCTGTTATTCAGGTAATCATTGAATTTTGAACTTCATTAATTTTTGTTTTTATTTGAAGGAATCAGTAGTGCAAAGAAAAGCATATATGATGCTTTATGATGACATCAAAACAAAATTGGATATTGGTAAATATATTTTTTCTTTTTATAAAGTGGTCATACAGATTTAATGGTAAATTACCTGGATTGTTTTTTTCGCTCATATTTGATATAATAATTTCATACTATCAATGATTAGAGAGAATACTTTTAGGTAGGAATTACCTAGCATATTTGATCACTGGATCAGTAGATGGCTAGAAAGCATTTATACTAAGTGCCAATAGCCAGGCAACCTTAACATGTACTTTCCTTTAATACGAATTCAAACCAATAGTTATTCTTTGGAAGTTGACCAATTTCTATAAGACTTTCAAGACTTCTCATCATATGCACCCAAACCATTTCTAGATATATTCAGAGCTTTTTGATTTGCAAATTACACATTTTGAAAAAATAAAACCTGTCAAAGGTTATCAAAATTTAATTCAGTTTATATTTTTTGATTTGCAGTTGGTTTAGTTGGTCACATTTATATGAAAAAAGAGTTTGGATTTTGAAATAACAGACAAATTCATGTTTCTGAAAGAGAAAAATTGATATGTGACCACACTATTAAAGTAATATGTAGCCAAATATTTAAGGAAGGTATTGAAACAATATTTAAGTATTGCTATTCAAAAAGGAACAAATATGATTTGATATTTGAATAGTTACATGTATTTAATCATCATATGAAAATCAAGTACAATCCTTACTGTTAGTGGGTTACAAAATGGTTTAGTATCATACATACCATCATAAAATATAGGAGAAGAACATAGCCTGTATCATTCCAACAATTGGTTTTAGAATAAATGTGTTTGTTTTCGATGCTAAGAGCCTAAGACCCTATGAGTGAATCAATATTAAAGCCAAAATATGCAATTTTTTATGACTTGACAACAGTATTGTAACTATAATATATCCTTTCCGAAAATAAATCTGTTTAAATGTTAAGTTAGCTTTTGACATGTATATTATACTTTAACAGGAAGACAATCAAAAGCGATGACAGGTTTTTCCAATCCTGATTTAAGTATTGACTACGTTCCATTATTACCAGAGAAGAAAGAAGATCTGTATAATCCCCCAAAAGACCAAGGTATAAATTACTGATAAAATTATAATGTGTACGTCCCCAAATTCGGGTAGTGTCAAATTTACTGTTCTTGAGTTATGTCCCTTTATAACTTTATATGCAAGTGAGGGCATCATCTGTGTCCCATGCACACATTCTCTATACAATAATATGGATTGGAAAAAGCTAATTTGAAATGGAGTGTTTTAAAGGAAGATAAATGGTTTCAAAAGTAACATATTATTTTTCAATATTCAGATACAATTTAATCTGTTCTAGCTGCAAGCAAATTTTGCTTAAAATAAACAACTATGAGTACATTTCCTTCAGCAGTTTTATCATCACAGCTTCTTCATATATATGTTACTAAGTTTTTATCTATGCTATATTAAAGATGTGGTGCAATTCATATTTATTATTCATTTTATTCCAGAATCTTCTAGTCCATTATCACAACAGCTTCTATCATTTTATACACCATTATCAGACCCAGATTGTACTTATTCCTATATTATCAAGGTATGTAGAACAAAGGAGTATGTTCGGTAAGGTCCTAAAATGGCCCCCTTTTTTAGCGTAAATTTCAAATTCGGATTTATTGCCCAATATCACACTAAATTATAGCTAATACAGTGACTAGGTAGGAAATAAGCCATTTTGTTGAAAATTTTACGTTTCTGCGTTTCATTATGACGTCACAAGTTGTACTCATATTGGTTTTTACGAAAAAATCAATGAAAATGTGTAAATTTTGATAGATTATGGGACAGGAAACATAGAGCGCATACGTCGACAACAAAGATCTTTTAAAATAATGTTTGTGGAGACATTTCACATGTCTCATTTGAAAATTAGATTTGTCGACGCCTGCGCTCTATGTTTCCTGGTCCTTAATTTGGTTGAAATCCAGCAGATTTTGTCAAATTTTACCAAAATCCCTTATCTTGACCTTTTTTGGATGTAAAAATCAACGTGTTAGAATTAAACTTTGACAAAAATAGTTCTGTTTAACTTTCTCACATGTCTTTAAATAAACTTAAAACATTTATTGTCTTATAACTATGAACTTTATAATTGGGGCCAAATGTGGCCCTTACCGAACTTACTCCTTTTGTTAAAATTTGTCATTTTATTGAAATCATTTTTTCAGTAGAAAGAAATGAAATAAGAATATTTTTACATATGTATAGTTACTGAACATACTCTAGTCACAAACCAATAGACATACAAGTTTTATGAATTTTATTTTAGATAAAAAATGATAAAAATAATTGTATTTTGTATTGAATAAAAAATCATGAATATTTGTTTTGTGTAAGATATTCTTCTTTTTTTAGGAACATTTTTAAAGGCAATTAATTGTTAACTTTTCTGTTTCCACAATTTAAAATGGCATTATTCAGAAAATATTACCTACTTTGTATTATTTCAGCCCAATCCTAAAAATCAAGTGGTAAATTATCAGAAGTGTATAGACTTAGGTATAAATGAGTAAGTACAAGTTAGTTTTTTTTAATTCCCTAAATATTATTGAAGGCAATGTTTACTTTTAAATATGTAAAGACATGCTTTCTTTTATTGAATTGAATGTTATACTTTTTGATTTATTGGAAGAATATCTAAAAAAATGTTTTTATGCCCCCTCCCCAACGGAAAGGGCATTTTAAGAGTGTTTACCTTGTCCCTCTGTCTGTCCTTCCCAAACTTAGTTTTGGCGTTCTGTAACTATAGGTTGCCTCAATCAAATTTTATCAATGGTTATGAAACTTATACACCACAAAAAACAAGGATAAATTTTAAATTTAGGTTGTGTCACCTTTACAGTTATTGAGTTATGTCCCTTTATAATGCTATATGGAAGCCAGGGCATCATCGGTGTCCCATGGACAGATTCTCCATTTATGTTTTAGTAAGACAACCTTTATGAAGATACAACAACAAAATTGTGGGAAAAAAATATTAAAATTTGTAAATGAGATAACAGTCTAGATATGTATACAATGAAAAAAGCAATATTTCATTTACTTTGAAAATAGTTGGTTATATCTTGTATTTGTGACAACATTCCTCTGAAAAAAAGTTGTCAGACAATAAAAACTACATTGTTGTTGATAATTCTAATCCTTCATAAAAAGGTCAAATGAAATTAAAATCTGTAAAATTTTGCTATCAAAATTGTTATCCAAAGTTCTTGTACATTATAGCATTTATAACTTTGGGGAATTTCAAATCTAATATGTTACAATTGTTTTGCTTGTAGTGTTTCCATGGTAAAACAGTTACGTAATGGAGAGAATGTTACTCTATCTGATGGAAGAATAGTAAGTCAATGCTTACATTTACAAAATTTCCATCCAGTGTACTACATCTAAACAATTCAAGTTGCTCTGTGTCAAAGAGGAGCGTAGAATTTGATTTTGATGAGAAAAAAAATGCTGTGCATTTCCTTGTCTAAATATGAAATAAAGTGTTTGTTTTTCAGCTGATAGCATTATGCTATAAAATATAAAAAAGAAGATGTGGTATGATCGCCAATGAGTCAACTCTCCACAAGAGACAAAATTGACACAGAAATGAACAACTATAGGTTACCGTACAGCCTTCAACAATGAGCAAAACCCATATCGCATAGTCAGCGATAAAAGGACCCAAAATGACAATGTAAAACAATTCAAACGAGAAAATTAACGGCCTTATTTATGTACAAAAAATGAATGAAAAACAAATAATTACACATAAACAAACTACAACCACTGAATTACAGGCTCCTGACTTGGGAAAGGCAAAAACATAGAGAATGTGGCGGGGTTAAAAATGTTAGCGGGATCCCAACCCTCCCCTAACCTAGGACAGTGGTGTAACAGTACAACATAAGAACGAACTATAAAAATTAGTTGAAAAAGGCCGAACTGAGCAGATGGATAAAAATACAAATACTACAAATATAAAGTCTGTTTATATATTTCATTCAATGTCTGGTGATGGTGACTGGTACTTGAACATAACTATTCCCCAACCAGTACTCATTGTATGTGTATGATTAAAAGATAAACTGATACCATATTATATTTTTTCAGATTTATCCTGATGATGTACTAACAGAAAAAGATATTGCAAGACCTATTATTGGTAAAATTTCTAATATTTCTGTTGTATTTGAGGAGGTTCAAACATAGTTCAGTCAAAGGCATCAATAGCACATTAATTTTAAGACCATATAAAAAAAAATAGATTTCTGGTGCTGGCGGGATTTTTAATGTTATATACTTTTTTTTTCAATTGACTTGAATAGAGTATTATGTTTCTACAGAAAAAATAAAGAACACAAAAGCAATCATTACAAAAGCAGATTAGATGATGTAAATTACATCCCCCAAAAAAATAATGTCACAGCCTTTCAAGAAGCATTATATATTTAATTATTTGGACTAGGTACAAATGTATTGTACTGATTATAGTCATTAGAATATAATTATTTTTTTCTACAGAAAATAGTGTCCATCAGTCTCTTAATCATGCAACCCTGATTTAATTTTTGAAAACAATTATTTAGAGCGCACAAGTTTTTGTTCATGGTTTTTCATGACTAAATGATTAAGGTTTTTTCAAGGTATTTCATGATCATGTAACATGAAATAGCATGATCAAGAATAAGGACATGATACATTTTGTTAAAACCATGCTTTTTCATGAAATTTCATGAATTGATCATTGATCATGAAATCAAAGAAAGCAGGGTACTAACAAAATTTGGTAGTGGATTTTTAGAGGTTACCAGAAATCAGTCCAATACAGCAATCCATAATATTGTCACCATATTACTAATGATGACAACACACTATAAGTGAAGCAGTACTACATGTGTTACATCAGAATTTCTAAAAGTTAGCTAGAGAAGTGTAATCTAGAAAGCATGCTTCCTTACTATCTTATGTACAAAAGTAAGAAGCTGTGATGTGTTTGCCAATGAGACAACTCTCCACCTGAGACATGTTTTTGTTGTATGTCCTGCAGCAAATAGAAATTATCAATTATCTGAAAACAATGATCAGTTATCAATATCTGAAGCCTTGTTATACCAAAAAAAAGAGAATTAAGGAATTGTAATGGAACATTGGAAATAAGCTCATAAAAATTCATTATTTATATTTTTTTTTTACAGTTATTGAATGTCCAAGTGAAGACTATTTATACAGTTTATTAAGATCTGAGAAGTTATCAGAATGTCAAGGTGACAACGATGACTCAGCTGAATTAGTAGTACATATGTCAACATATAACATGGTTATTAATCCACAGTATCAACAGTTTATACAGAGGTATCTGAATTCATGTTTCTATTTCACACATTGCAAAATGATGTTTAGTGTTTGGTTAAGGTTCAAATCTGAAAAAAAAATTAAATGGGATAACATTAAGGGGAAGATAATTCATTGTATGTTTTCAAAAGCTCATACAGCAAATTTTCTGAAGACAAAATTTATGAAAATATATAGATTATCTTTATGTATGATGAATGATTGAAGTCCTTTCATCTGCATTGCAGTATTTTGCCATACATTAGCTTATGATGAGTCATACACTATAACACAAAAAAGATGAATATTAAATGATATGACAATTTCCAGAAATAAAACAGACGTTAATGTAGCTTACACACTTTTGCTGAAAAGTTATGATTAGCAACCTACAAATAAGGAACATCATTTTTGACACTGAAAATGATTAGAAAAATGGCTTTCATGGCTAATGTGACAATGTCTACAACCCAGTTATTGATATAGATTTGAAGGTAAGCAGAAGACTTTAAACAACTTGAAAGTCAATGAACAAAAAGGCGCAAGACAGAAAGTAACAAAATAAAATTAATAGTAAAAAAATATACACAAACTACACAATCATAAGAATATGATTTCTATCTATAGAATAAATTGATTTTACTCTTTCAATAGGAAATGGTTCACGAGCAATGTTAAATGAAGATTTGTCTAAGTTGAAAATTGTTGTTTCTATTCTAAAAGCCTGAATTCTGTTTTAATTTCAGATTTCCCAGTTCCACAATGCATATGTTTTTGCATGAGAAAACAAGTAATATGACATCAGAAGGTATGATTCAGCTTCAGAGCATACTGAACATGGTACATCCAGATATATTTCCCAGAATTCAAATGGGAAAACAGCAGACGGACAATTATGAAATGGAAAATTATATAATGGCTAAACCTTTCATGAGATATTCATACAGACCTAAACTTGGAATTTCTGAGTAAGTTATGTAATTGTCTACTGAATTTCTGAGTAAGTTATGTAATTGTCTACTGAATTTCTGAGTAAGTTATGTAATTAATTGTCTACTGATATTGTAAAGTAAGTTAATCCTTGCCCCAAAATCATTTGGTGTTTACCTGGTCATTCAAATGATTGCAATTTCAAAGGACGAGTAGAGAGACCATACATGTATATGAAAGCATGAAAAGATGTTTAGAAAGAGACCAATTTCTAGAAGAAAAAAATGAGAAATCAATTCTTTTTCTATTTTAGGCTTATGTACTTATGAATATAATACAGACCATATTTTCTGGTTACACTTTCAAAAATAATACATTTAGCAATACATACACATAAGACTTACTAAAAATTTAAAATGAAAAATAAACTCACCAAAATGGGTTTTTATTTTTTTAACTGTTTTTTGCATTTGATACTGTATTAATTGTCTCTTTTTTTTTTCTTACATTAAAAAAGACCCTTGTGTGTTTTGTTGATATCTTCACAAGGAATTCCATGACATGTTTTTTTTTTATATCATTAGCATATTTTGACATTTCTTAGTAAAATATACTCCTATTGTAGTGAACTTTGTATACCAGATGATATTGGAAGTAAAATGGTCACCAAACTTTCTAATGATGAGAATTTTATGAAGACTGTTACAGACTTCAAATCATTATTGTCAGCTAAACAATTAGAAAATAACAGTAAGTATTAGATTTAAAAACAAATCTCATATAACATGTATAAAAAAGTAAATTCATAAAAAGACTGAACTACGAGGAAAATTCAAAACGGAAAGTCCCTTATCAAATGGCAGGATTCAAATCTCAGACACATCAAACAAATGGACAACAACTGTCATATTCCTGACGTGATATAGGGGTTTCCTTATGTATAAAATGGGGGATTAAACCTGGTTTTATAGCTAGCTAAATCTCTCACTTGCATGACAGTTGCATAAAGTTCCATTACATTGACAACAATGTTTGTACAAAACAAAAAGACATAATATAACATAATGTTGACTGCTGTACCCCTATTTTTGACATTTTTACTCTTTGATTATGTTTGTTTTGTTAAGGAATTATTTCCCCTTTCACAATTAAAAGCTGTACTGACCATCATGAAATAAAATGTTTTTGTGAAAAAAAATATCAGGTATTTAAAACATGCTAATAAAAATTAGATATTTCAAATAGCATTCTCACAGAAAGTATACAAATATAATTTATATCAAATATAGAGTAAGTAATATTTTTAAATTTTGTATTTAAGGGTAAATAATGCTAATAACTGATGATTTATTTATAGAATCTGAGTATCCAGAGGTTGCATTCTTAGGAACAGGCTCTGGGTTTCCTGGAAAATTTCGAAATGTCACTGGTTTTATAATTAATGTTGAGTAAGTTTTGTATGTATTGAATAAAAAAGGAAACTTGGGGTAGTTACCAATGAAACAGTTAACTTTCAATGATCACTAGGAAGAAGAATTAACATTCAAAGTAAAACTTGAGGATAAAGAGAAATCATTTCAGCATAAATTTTACATTTTTAAGGTGGAACATAATACTGCAGGGAGATAACTCTGTAAAATCAGCTAAACATTTTAATCACATTCAATTGTTAAGGAAATATCAAGTATATATTTAAGAATTAGTGTTTGTTAAACTGCTATATATCCACTGAAATGTTTCTCATAAATAGTGTGGTTTAATTTTTTTGAAATATTGATATTTTTGTCACAAGGTCAAAGTAAATATTTTGTTAAAATTTTATGAAAATTAAATGAGCTAAATTAATTTTAGTGGTCTTTTGATTTCAGTGAAGAAACCAGTATACTAATGGACTGTGGTGATGGTACTATCAATCAGTTGTATATGCTGTATGGAGATAAAACTGATGAAATATTGATAAACATGAAATGTATATATATATCTCATCTTCATGCTGACCACCATTTAGTACGTATAATTCAGTGTTGCTTCTACTGATATATTTTCCCATGTAAAATATTGCGTTAGAGATATTATAACTTAGATGAAATCAATCAAATGTTAAAAAGTTGTAGAGTTTTGAACGATAATGGGGTTAAGAAAAAAAACAGTGAAATATTACTCCTGTTTGTTGAATAAAGATTCGAATGTTTGCTCTTCAATGTAATATTGTCTTTTGTGGTTTAAAATGTTTCATAGGTTGTATGAAATAAGAAAAAAGTCAGTGAATCAGAAATCATGACCTCTTTGACTCAACACAAAGAATTGTATATTTAAAAGGAATGGGAACTTGACTCAAGATGCATCATAAAAATTTCTTTGAAGTCTGCCGCGTTTCAATTCCGTTTAAATGTACAATTCCTTGCTCACACATACTGATAAGTAATACAGAAGATTTTTCTTTAAAGGCATTCCAAGAGTAAAAGGAACAAACAGTTATTTTATTTGACAATGATATTCCATTTAATTGTTAGTTGTATGCTATTTGTCTTTAAAAAACAATTTCGATGACATAGATTGGAATAAGAATTTGTGTCTTTTTCAGGGATTGGCTGGTATTTTATTTGCCAGGAAAGCAGCATTAGAAAGAGCTGGGAAGGAATATACTAAAGTTTATCTGTTAGCTCCGATCAGAATTAAAAGATGGCTCCATGTAATAATTGATAAAACACTTCATATGAAATATTATGAATTAATACAGTAAGTAGATATATATTTCTATGATTTTCATGTAAAACTATCCTTGTCAAAATCATTTGAATATTAAAATGTTGTTATAGACCATCATTAAACACAAGGTTTAGGTCAATTACTACATATTCTTGAATTGTTTCTTGATCATTGGGATGATTTATAACCCAATGGGCGTATGACATTTGCGCCGATTTTGAAAATTTTCATTCTTTCATTTGCGCCGATTTCATTTTTTCATTTGCGCCGATTTTATATTTTCTCCTAATTGGATTTACAGGAAAGTTACAGGTAAGTTAATACTTTTACATGGGCTGAGCACAAAGTATAAAGACAAATCAAGAGACATTGGTAAATGACTATTCCATTTTTTGGGGTTGCCATTCCTTCCCCTAAATGAAATCGATGACTACTTCACATTTGACATTAAGTCTGACGCCCCTTCTGATGACAAATGTCATACATTCTTAGACTACGTACTAAGTACATGTACATATGCACAACGTCACGCTATCCATCTCATTTATGGGCTGCTGCACCCGTTGAGAACTGCAAGAGAACAAATAACGGCCCAGAATCTTTTCATTCCCATTACAACGAACAATTTTATTCACACCACCCCAACATTTAAGTTTCTTTGATGTTATCAAGTTATATACATGTTATTATTGACAATTCATAACATTTGAACAACTGGCTAACGGAAGATGTCTTTAATGATAATTAAAACATAACATGACTGGGATGGAGAGTTGTATAATGTTTCATTGGCACTCATATCAAATCTTTTTAAAGCTTTTCACCTGTAATTTACCTGTAAAAAAATCGGCGCAAATGAAAACAAAAATCGGCGCAAATGAAAGAAAAAATCGGCGCAAATGAAATGCATATCGGCGCAAATGCAAAACGCCGAACCCAATTGAAGATTGAATAATTCAGTATTTGACCAAATCAGTAGAAACTTTGATTGATTGTTTTTTGTTTATAGTACAGTGGCAGATTTTAGATTTTCAAATAAGTGTGTATATATTTTTTACCTCAAAAAGGAAAATAAAGAGAGACGAAAGATACCAGAGGGACATTCAAACTCATAAATCCAAAATCAACTGACAACGCCATGGCTAAAAAGGAAAAAAAAAAAAAAACAACAGATAAACAATAGTACACAAAACACAATATAGAAATTTAAAGACTAAGCAACACAAACCCCGCCAAAAACTGGGGATGATCTCAGGTGCTCCAGAAGGATAAACTTGCCTTTTGAAACTATTTTATATTTACAATCCAGTGTTTTCCTTTTTTCACTAAGGGAAGGTGGGTGTTTTTTTAAAAAAATCACTTGCAACCGGGTGGTTTTTTTTTTAAATGTCCACCCGTTTTTTTTTTAATTTACTGTGGGTACACATGGGGGTCACAAAAATAAAGATTAGTATAATATTCACATTTAATGGAGTTGAACAAACATAAATAGACGTAGTCATATTAATTGTCAAATATTCTTTGATTTGATTTTTTTCAACAATTTATCTCTTTTCTCTCTTCTTTCATTTACAATTTTATGTCCTGTTTCTTGCTTTTGTGCCGTATTTTTGGCCATTAGAACAGTAGTATCCTTCCTCTGTGACTATAAGCCATTTGAAGTCTTGCTCATATTTGTCTTCACTTGCGTGTCTTTGCCGTTGTTTGGTTGATTTTTGTTCAATTTCCACAACTTCAACATTACTATCAATTTTATTTAACTTATTTGGTCTAGTATTTTCTTTATCATCATCGTCATCTGCCTTTCTTGTACCCCGATTGATAAATGAAAACATTGAAATTTGACGATTGGACGCCATCTTTGTCAATGAAAACAAATCAGCGATGTGCGATTAGTATTCAAATCTTAACGGTACGGAACCGAAAAAAATCCGAAATTTGAAAGAAAAAAAAGCCGACCACCTCCTAAAATCGAAAGGTGGTCGGCTTTCAAAAGAAGGTGGTCGGCACACCCGGCTTAAATGCCGAATGGAAAACACTGCAATCTGAATTTTCCTCTACATTTTTTTTTAACCAAATATAAACTTTTTTAATGTGTTTCACATGTTTCCAACAATGATGTAATTTCATTCATGTGTGTTTTAGTTTGAATATCTTTTTATGAACATAACTGGAAAGAGATAGCAAACAAGTTGGGAATAAGTTAATTGTATTACACTTGTTTTTTTTATCATTTCAGGTTTGTACCTAATGAAGCTTTCATGAGGGAACATTATAGACCTGCTGACTATAAAGAGGAACAGAATGCAGCATTGTGTCAGACAGTGTTATCATTGCTTAACTGTAAAGAGGTGCTTACATACATATAAATATAATGAACCAGTTTAAAAAATGATATTGCACCATGGGGACCCCTTGACTCTGATTTATCAAAGTATCTATATAGATCGTGAGGATGGGGACATTTGTCTTATAATTTCCAATGGGGATTTGCTTATTGTTGAAGGCTGTACAATGACATATGTTTGCTTACATCCACCTTATTTGGACTACCTGATGGATAGTTGACTCATTTGCAATCAAACATGTACCTCATCTCTTAACATTTTAACAAATACTCCATGAAGCATTTCTTTTAGTGCAGAAATAGACTCATCGTAAAAAAAAAAATAGATTTTTTTTTAAAACTTCAATTTTTCTTTAATACTATTAACTTGATGTAACATATTCAGATACTCTTTAATAGAAAATTTAAAATGATTGGTTTGTAGATTGTTGCAGTTCCTGTTGATCATTATGCTTGTGCAACTGGGGTGTCTTTAGTTCATAATACTGGATGGAAAATAGTTTATTCAGGAGATACAATGCCTTGCCAGTCACTTGTAGAAGCTGGTTTGTATTTTTATCTCATCACCTCACTCTTTTATCTATACTTTTGACAATACTTATTACTTATATGCGGAAAATAATCATAAGAAAAATAGTAGATTTAAAGTTAAAGTTCATTTATACCTTGGAGCATGGGAAAAATAAAATATTGAACATTAATTTTATAGCTCTAATTTGAAATGCAAATTTTTTAGAATACGAGACAGCATAACAATTCAGTAATATTAAAAGTTATTTTCAGGTAAAGATTGTGATTTATTAATCCATGAAGCAACCTTACAGTCAGATATGGCTGAAACTGCTAAAGAATTGCAACACAGGTATGATTCAAGTTAGGTAAAGCAGTAATTTATCAGATTAAGGTGGTACCCAACACCTTCACTAAAATTAATTTGGCTCGTTTAATTTTCATAAAATTTTGAGAAAGTATTTACTTTGACCCTTTGACAAAAATGTAAAAATTTCAAAAAATTTGAACCAACTATTTTATCAGAAAAATTAAACTGGTTATATAGCAGTTTGACAAACACTAATATTGATCATTGAGAGGCTTACTATTCCCTTAACAACCCAACGTAATTAAAATGTTTAGCTGATTTTACAGAGTTATCTCCCTGTAGTGTTAGGTACCACCTAAAGATTAGGTTATAGATAATTGGAAATTGTTTGACTTATCCAATGAGACAGCAACCCAAAACTAGAATATTTTTATGTGGTTAAAACTACATTTTTCATACAATGTTATAAGAAATAGAAGCAATATACTGAGATAATTGGTACAAATTGCACCACTGCACACATACATAGGAAAACTGTAACTGGAATCAGACACTATCAAACAAATAAAACAAAGAAAATACAAACTATTTTTATCCGATGTTCATGATTAAAATAGAAATCTGACTTTTCCAGTATTTTACAACCCATCCATAAAAAATCCCACACAAAAACTCAAAAGCTTATCACAAAAAAGAAAAAAGTAAAAACTGTTATCTTGTAAAAAGAGCACCAACCAATAAGATATACTACACATTATTTAAGAAAAAGTGACTTGATGAATGATAAACCTCATATTGCATAGTTTTCATAGAAATATCATTGGTCATACTTATTACTTGTCTAGTATTTATCTAACTATCTTTTCAGCACTGTGAAACAAGCACTTGACATAGGGAATAAGATGCAGGCAAAATATCAAATATTAACACACTTTAGCCAAAGATATCATAGAATACCACTAATTGAAGACAATCCAAGCCATAATAGATTTGGACTGGCATATGACCTTATGAAGGTAATGCATTTAGATACGAGACATATTGCTGTTGAATTAAACCAAGAGTCATCATTCAAAACCTCATTAGAAAGCAACAACACCTTAGGAATGGAACTAAGAATACTTGGTCAGCCTCATTCCCAAACTCAGAACTCTAATGCAATTCTTTTGTAACGATTTCTTTTCATTGGACATTGACAAATATTTTGAAGGGGTAAATTCCACATTCTACTAGTTTGTAATTAAGAAAGCCACCATTTTGAATGACGATTTTTTTTTGGTATGTAATTTCTCACAAAATAAACATGAAAATCACATTTTGAGCCTCGAAATGTTCTTTTTATCAACGTTGAAAGTATTCTGAAGCGTACGAAAGGTATAAACACGTCTAGAGTTTTATGTTTGACATTGTGAGTATACATATGATGTCACATTGTTTAGTTCCTAAAGACAATGCAACAGTTTTGTGGACTTTTTATACGACCGTAAAAATTTTAAAAAATTTGGTCGTATATTGGTATAATGTCAGCGTATTCATCGTTGTTGTCAGTGTCGTCCAAAGACGGATTGTTTCCGGAAAATAACTTTTGAATAAGTTTAAAGAAATCAATAAAATTTTAACACAATGTTTATAACCACAAAAGGAAGCTTGGGATTGATTTTGGGGGTTATGGTCCCAAAGGTTTAGGAATTAAGGGCCCAAAGGGGCCAAAAACAGCATTTATCTTGTTTCAGGACAAAAAGTTGTGTACTAGTAATTCAATTGTTTTGAAATTGTACCACAATGTTGAATTTTATAAGTAGAAGGTTGGGATTTTTTTAAGGGTTATTGGGCAAACAGTCTAGGAATCTAGGGCCAGAAAGGGGCCAAAACAAGCATTTTTCTAGTTTCAAGACAATAACTTGTGTGTAACTGTATGGATCTCTCTGACATTGTACCACAATTTTCCATATAACACAGGGACGGATGGGATACAGTTTGGGGTTAATTTTCCCAAATATGTAGGAATAAGGGGCCAAAAGAGGGCCAAAAAGAAGTATTTTTCTGGTTTACAGACAATAACTTGGGTTTAAGTTTATGGATCTCTATAAATTTTTACATGAAGGTTCAATACCACTAAAGGAAGGTTGGGATAGATTTTGGGGGTTATGGTCCCAATAGTTATGGAATTGGGGGCCAAAAAGGGGCCCAAAATAATCATTTTTGTAGTTTTCAAACAATAACTTATGTTGAAGTGTATGAATCTCTCAATTTTTTTTCTTCAAATTTCTCAAATTACAAATGTTTGAAAAGTTAAAAGAAGAAATCTTTAATTGCACAATATTGTGCAATAAATTTGTAAGATCTTGACATTTGTTTTGTGTCAGAAACTCATATTATGTAAAAAATTTGATCGCAATCCAAATTCAGACCTGTATCAAGCTTAAATGTTGTGTCCATACTTGCCCCAACTGTTCAGGGTTCGACTTCTGTGGTTGTATAAAGCTATGCCCTGCAGAGCACCTGGTTCATTTATGTCTTGTTAAGCCAAAGTATTTGCTAAATGGTATTTATTTTAATATGCTGCATCAGAATGGAGATAACTATTGTATTGTAAGCTTGGCCTCGGTAAAACTTGATTTTACTGTTGTAAAAATCCGTTTACCTAGCTCTGCTCCACATTGCCAGGTAAACTCAATTTTTGACAGTAAAATCTACTTTTTACGAAGGCCAAACTTAAAATACAATACAGTTATCTCCTAATTTTTCTTACATTATGATCCATTTTTATAAAAATAAGGAGATGTGGTATGATTGCCAATAAGACAACTCACTACCAAAATTCACTAGAGTTCAAATGACATGGATATATATAGGCAATTATATGTGACTGTACAGCCTTCAACAATGAGATAAAGCCAAACCAGAAAGTCTGCTATAAACGACCCTACATAAAAATATGAAACAATTCAGACAAGAAAACTAACAGCCTAGTTTACAAATTAAAGAAAAAGAGATATGACATACATGAACCCAAGAAAACCTTGCATCTTAATTGGAATGCTGCTTGGATATTGAATATTTCATGAAAACAGGTCTTATTCATATTTTGATGTGTTTCTGCTTCTACGTATAAAAGTAATGCAAAGAAATATATCATATGCCAATTTTTTATCAAGCAAACCAAATTTTGTATGTAGGTTCACTGGTTGTTTGTGTTAGGATTATTCAGTGTCACTTTCTAACATTTTTTTACTCTAGTTCTAAGAGTTTGTTTGAAGATTTGTTGTAAGACTTATTTTATTGTTTGACAGTTTTGACAGTTTTTTATAAGACTGTTTTTAATGAAAAATTAATGATGTATTTTGTGTTTCATACACAACTTGTAATCATGACACATTTTTGTCAACACCATCTTTGATGCAGACAAGCATTCATGCCTTATATGTATAATAACCTTGACCTTGCACTCTTTTCAGGTAAAACTAAGTGAACTAAGCGTTTTGTATGATATGATTAATCCACTGAAGGAAATCTTCCATGAGGATATTGATCTTGTGATGCAAGTACATACAAGGAAACAGAATAAAACTCAGTTGATTAAAGAAATATCTCAAAATTTGTTGAAAGAAAAAAGCTGAAACAAGCTTTCATTCCAAAGAGAAATGGAAAAAGTAAATCATGCAGCAAAGTGAACAACAATAATGTGTACAATGGCATAAATTGATAAGCATATGCAGGTAGATTTATAGGGAAGATTTTAAAGGCATTATGGTTTTATGAGATAATAAGTTTATTTGCATCAGTTGATCATCATTATAAGATTTTCCTAACCATCCTAACTAGTTCCAATCACATGTTACAATAGTCAGTAGACAGTCTATGTTGTGCAGAAAGTACTTGTTATATCGGTTATGTTAACCACCATGACAATTCTGGGTTTTTTAGCTGACGATTTTCAGTGACAAATTGGACTTTATAGGCAAAACAGAGATGCAATTTTTTTTTAATGTTCTATTGTTTATTTTTATTGTTTTATATATTTTAAAGTATTAAAAAAAAGTTATTCTGTTTTGTATCAATATTTATAAAAAGATTGTCTTACCAACAACAATTTTATAGAATTGTGATACACAGAAAATAGCAAGTGGCGAAAAAAATTATACAAAAGTCGTAGAAAGACACAAGATAAATGCTAAACAAAATAGACCAAAAGGTGATCAACCGTCCACAAAACACTACTTAGAATAAAATTGAGAATGTAAATGGGTAATGTGTCAAAGAGACAACAATCCGACAATAGAGCAGACAACAACCGAAGGCCACCACTGGGTCTTCAATATAGCTGGCCTCTAAACAAAATTATTCACCACATGAAACCTACTGTCAATGATTGAACTTGTGGTAGGGGCCTTTAATTGGTAAGCCGTTATTGCTCCTCTGAAAGGATTTATTTGATTTCATGAGAGACTTCTTCTGCTCTACTGCAGTTATACATTATAAGAACATCCTGAAGCACAAAAGCTTGTTCCAACAAAATGTACCTCGGAACTATAGTGGCACTGGTTTTGTTTCTCATGACCAAGTAAAATTGTGTGATACTTTGAGGTATTGAGAACTGGAATGTGGGTAATGACAAATAGACATTGTATCCTTAAAAGTAACAACTTTTCAGCCAAATTTGAGTTTTCATTGCCTTTCTTGATTGAAAGACGGGTTACACATACACGTTTTGATCCCAATTTAGCAGAAAGAATTGTATATATATCTATGACATTTAACCCAATTATACTTCTTGATAAGAAAAGCGTTATGTGCAGAATCTCTGGGGTTAGAAAAACTCATTAAAAATACCAGATATAAGCCTTCTGTTGGTTTAGAACAACATATTTTGTCATTGTAGTTTCAAATTAGAATATTTATTCATGTTAACCCATCATCATCACCAAAATCAGTATTGTTAGGACATATGGTGTATTTGGATTAACAATATCTGATTATACAATCCAAATGTGAACATTTAATAAAATAAACATCTTTTTATCAGATAGTTTCATCGTATTTGCATTGCACCAATATTCCTCCATCAAAATTACAAAATAAAAACCCCAAGAAATTACCATAAACTTCCATAGATTTATTCAAGCCTAAATATGAAATGAACCAAATGATTTTTCTTATGATGTACTGCTACACCACTTCCCCAGGTTACAAACACTACTATTTCTGGTGAAGAAGAGTTTGGCTTCAACAAACTGGTATAACCCCCAATATTCTGTATGTGCTAGTCACAAGTCCGGAGCCTCTTTTTGTAGTGTATGTGGTTTGTGCTGTATATCATATGTATATAGATCAAGTAGTTAGTTTTCTCATTTGAATTGTTATGCATATATCATATATGATGTTGGTGCCTATTATAGCTGACTACATGTGGTGTGTGTTTTTGTCATTGTTGAAGCCGTACAGTATATAGTTGTTAATTTCTATATCATTTGGTCTCATGTTGAGAGTTGTCTCATTGGCAATCATACAACATATACTTATTTATATATATAGTCTACAAATCACAGAATTCCATGAAGCATTTAGAATATAGGAATGTGTAAACAAAATGAGTTCAAGGCTTAGAAAAGAAAAACACTTGAATTAGAGCTATAAATACACATCTATTGATAAAAAGACATGACATTTACAAATGTTCTACAAAAATATAAATCTCTGAGAATTAATAATTCTGTAAATTAGAAAAAAATATTATACATAACAAAAATCAACTTAATTCTATGCTTTTAAATTTATATCATTTGTTTATAATATGAATACAAAACTTGTGTAACTTATAAAACTTTAATCTGAATATAATACATACAGGTCTAATACGTATGTTGCTGACTTTGATCTCTAAATGTCATTTGGTTTTTAGTGTCATTTGTTTGCTCTTCACATTAAAGTACAACCCACATTCATTTAGAAATTTTGTGAACTATGTCTTCAATCCTGGAGGAATTAATATTTGTGTTGTTGTTTAAGACAGATTACTTAAAATTAATATGTCATATATTAACATTTTCTAAACAATAAAAATCATATCATGTATTTGCTAATTATTTTAGTTCTATATGGCACATGCCTAAAATGATGGGGTTTTGGTGCATCTGTTAGTTCTTCTTAATATTTTAATGTTGTTTTTGGCAAGCAAATATTAATTTCATACAAATTTATCTATGGCATAGCTTCTATCTAAAATTTTGTATGAGTTTTAAGGGGATACCACTGAATTAAGAAAATTCTGTTGACTACTAGTATTTATAGTTTTTTTTTTAAAATTAAACTTTTAAGTGAAAATGGTTATTTTTATCAATTCTCATTAAAAATATTAAAGTCATAAGAATAATCAACAAAGAAAGAAATAAAGGGAAAAATTATTATAGGACTAAACTTAAAAATATGTATGACAGTCCAAAAATAGATGTCAGTGCCAGTCTTATTTTGAACAATAGTTTCCAAGAGGAAATTTTTAAAATGAATTGTGCATATTCTGTCAACATTATTTATCAAATCAAGAAAGCTACACATATACACAAAGTATTATGACAGTAGTGATTGTCACATTCAATACTAGTATGTATCTGGATACAAAACTATCCAATTTCTAAAGAAAAGGTATAAATAACAAAACAAATGCATTTTATGCATTTCAACAATATATTAAGCATGCATCGTTGTACAAGCGTTAATAAATAAAGGAGCCAAAATGAAAAACTTTTCAAAGATTTGCATGATTTGTGGTAGAGGGGTTATAATTAAGGATGGGGTTGGTCCCAAACTTTAAAAAAAAAAATTAGCATAGTTTGTCCTGGCATTTTCTTTGCTAATAACTGAAGCAGTGCTCTTACTGTTGTTTTTATTCAGATGACAATCACTGAAATAATTTTTCAAAAGTCCAAAACATAGCTAGTATAGGATGTGAGTATATGTGATTGATGTGTCGTATTTGATAAATCATTGTTAACAACAATTATGGTTTTGATCTAAAAGGTGACACACTGTACATGAGACAAACATGTCATTTACTAAGAAAATCATTTAAGATGGGTATACATACATGCATAAAATAATATTTTCATTTAATTTTCATAAAGTTTTGTCAAAGTATTTATTTTGACCTTTAAAAAAATAATATAAAAATTTCAAAAATTTTGAACCAACCGTTTTGTCAGAAAAGTTACACTGGTTATATAGCAGTTTGACTAACACCAATTTTGATCATTGAGAAGCTTAATATTCCTTAAACAACACAACTTAATTAAAACGTTTAGCTGACTTTACAGAGTTATCTCCCTGTAGTGTTAGGTACCACCTTAAGTATATAGGGTAATACATAATGCATAACATAATATTTAATAAATGCTAAAATCTGGTCTTGTATGCACCTCCATAATACAGACAAATATTCATAGGTGGCAGTGCAGAAGCCCTAAAAAGTATTGCCTTGTATCACAGGCACTTGTATCCGAAAAAAAATATAATCCTATATACATTAATGTTATATTTTAGGTATACAGTATTTTTTTTCAGAACCAGTGCCTGTGCCATGTATATCTCCTTTTATTTAACATGCTTACCTGACAGGGATCTTTATAATGTCAAAATTATGCCCCAAAAAAAAAGTCTTATATTGGCCAATATGTTTAATTTAAAACCTGAACAGTTATACCAGAGGGAAAAGTTACTATAAGACAAATACCTACTGGTATTGTAAAGTTGAAGCCTTTTAACTTTCATGAACAGAAGTTTGAGATTTATGCTATTTCCATGAAACTATTCAAAAAGCTAATATGTTTATGAAGACAACTATTTTTTCTCTCCTCGTTTTCCTTGATAGATACATTTGACTAATCATTATAAAATAATAGATTTTTTGGCAACTCTCTCTTTAAGTGGATACCGTTTTAAGTCACCTCTATCAAAAGCATAAAATCCTAAAGAAGAGCAGGAAAAATTAGAAGAGGAACAATGCTATTAGCAGACTATTAAGGGAATGTAGGAGTTCTCGTTGTTTTTTTTATTTTGTTTCTTTGTTCATTTATATTCTTGGGCAACAATTTTTATGGATTGAGAGAGAATTGTATTATCATGAATATAAAATTGCATGGTTTTATAAAAATTCTGCAAACAAATTTTTAGGAAATGTTTACCTAGTTCAACACATAAATTCATAATGTACCTTAAATACATATGTGCCAAAAAAATCCAGGAAAATTAGTACCAAATGAATAATAATGAATCTAGAGTATAATAAAAATAAAACACTATCATAAATGATTTAGAATGTATAAATAATAGAAAAATAAGAAAACTTCTGAGAGTGACATTTAATATACAAACATGAAAGGTTTTAATGATGTAAATAGTTTCTACAAACACAGTTTGTAATCCATTTGAAATTTTGATATAAAATATGAAGGGAATCTACAGTGCGGTCAGTTGGTTAAAGGGGAGGTAAACAGAAGTTCCCAAGATAAAAGAAATGAAAGAAATAGCAAAAAAATAAATACACATCACAACTTAATAGTTCTCAAAAAATGAGAAAGTTGTTCAAGTTTTCAGAGTTTTTTTTTTAATTTATAGACTTTTGATATTGCTAACAAAAAGTTGCTTCATTTATTTCCAATTGAATTCAATTTGAAAAATGTTCTGACTGAAGCTCAAAATGTATATCAGCACTTATATGACTTTAATACTATTCTTTATTGTATACATGTACATAACCAGTTTACAATAGGAATAAAATGGATAATTTTAATTTCTATATTATAGAAAAAAAATTAAAAAGCAAGATTTCTTATGATACATAAATTTACAAAACAAAACCTAATTGATCTTAGTACATGAGTCCTACACAATGTTTAATCACAGAACAACAATAGACATGAGCAAATGCACTTACTGGAATCACAAGACATTAACAGATAAACAATACAATCACAATGAAACATAAGACTCATCTGTATCTTAGCTACAGTAGAACATATATTATCTGAATATCTTATCTACAGTAGAACAAGACATTGACAGATAAACAATACAATCACAATGAAAACATAACATGCATAAGACTCATCTGTATCTTAGTTACAGTAGAACATATATTTTCTGAATATCTCATAAATCTACAGTAAAACAAAAGAATACATATTATCTACATCTTTAATATATCTACAGAAGAAGAGTATATACTTTCTGTATCTCATACATGGTTGAATATATATTATCTATATCTTATCTATAGTAGAACAAAGTATCTGTATCTTTTAAATTGACCAATTTTGCCATCAACAACAATGAACATTATAAATGCATACCCACTATCTATTTAAAAAATGGAACATATGTTCTGATAAATTTCAGTGGGCTCCTATTTTTTGAAGACGAAGTTTTTTTTCAGGTTTAAATTCATTTAAAACATCTATTATAACAACTATTGCATATTGCAGTGGAAGTTTAACACATGTCAGACTTATTGCAGTGGGAAGTATGACACATGTCAAAGACCTATTGCAGTGGGAAGTTTGACACATGTCAGACTTATTGCAGTGGGAAGTATGACACATGTCAAAGACTTATTGCAGTGGGAAGTTTGACACATGTCAAAGACTTATTGCAGTGGGAAGTTTAACACATGTCAGACTTATTGCAGTGGGAAGTATGACACATGTCAAAGACTTATTGCAGTGGGAAGTTTGACACATGTCAAAGACTTATTGCAGAAAAAAATATGAAAAACATTGTGAGGAGTGGAAGTTCATTTGTTTATTTCTTAAAAAAAAAACACCACTCACAGTGTTCTACCCAAATATTTCATTAGCATCCTGGTAAACAAGGGAAATTGAAATACCATCAAGTTTCTAAAAATTATAGCATCACATACATACATCCATAACATAATCTATAAGAAAATCTTTTCAGATAGCATCACATTTAAGATTATAGCATCACCTTACCATGATGCTAAAAGGCCCTGGGGAGAACACTGACTCATGCAGCATTTTTAAATCTTCAATAAAGCCAATATGTTAATCAATAACAAATTAAATATCAAATATTAGTTATAAGCTTATAACTGAATTAGTGCTTACAAAAGTAAACATGTTCAACTGTGCTCAACTGTAATCCATTTTGTAATGTCCTTTCTTTTTTGCATTTTCTCAGCAAATACATATAAGCGATATTTAATAACAAGATTCTTATTGGCAAGCCTAACTTTGTGACCAATTTTGTGATACATAGCTAATGACGCTAATATACTCCCTTTTTGCCTCATTCTTTATTTAAACAAATGCAAGTACAAAAGTTTTCTCAAGAGCCTGGTATAAAAATTGGAGAGCAGTGTCACACTTTTTGTACCTGATAACTTCAGCAAATTCAAATAGAAAGCCATTTTAATTTACCAGGACTAGATATTCTTATTGTTATCTCCCCTTTCATCAGAGAATGGATTTCAACATCTTTTTGTAGAATTTCATTGCATAATGCAATTGCATTTCCTATTTAATCATTATAACTTTCATTGTCTCTTTTCTGAAGACCTTCCAATCTACATCAAAGAAGACTGGATTTCCAAGGAAGAAAAAAATTACAAAATTATAGTTTATGATGCCATTTGGCACAGCCTATATTTTTTTTTTATCACAATGGTTTTGGAGGTTTTTCATATGATGCATAGATAGCCATTTAAAATGTGTTGGAGCATGACAATAATCTGTAAGCTTTGCACAGTACATATAGTTTTGTTTTGATTTTAACTAAGGTTTTGAATAATTTTGTGTTTAAATTTCATTGTTAACATGTAAACATGCATAGTAAAAATTTGTATAATAATTGCATTTGTGGTATTATTTCTATGTTAAAGGCTTATAATGAACAAATTTTGGCATTCATTTTGAACTAAGGTTTTGAATAATTTTGTGTTTAAATTTCAGTTTTTACATGTAAACATGCATGGGAAAAATTTGTATAATAATTGCATTTGTGGTATTATTTCTATGTTAAAGGCTTATAATGAATGAATTTGGACATTCAGTATTTTTTGTACAAGATAAAGCAGTTAAGACAAATAAAAAATTCCTTAATGTTAAAGAATGCTGATACAACATCATAAAACAATATTACACACAAATAGGAATTTGATACTTTCGAGGTCTGTAATTGCATTATAACATACTAAATCTAAGTGTCATTGATTGAGTACTTTAGCATTTGTCTTTTCATTTGTCTCAGTTTCATACTTTCTCAAGTCTTCCATAGACATTTCTACAATTTGAAAGAAAAAAACCACATGTATTATATGACATATTACATAAATATATTACATGACACTTCATCCCACCTATTAACACATATTATACAAATATAGCCTTTGTATGAGGTCAATACAAGGATATATTGACCTGAAAGAAGTATTTTCACTTAGGTACGAAGTATATACTGTATTGACCTCATACCAAGGTTTTATTTGTTATATTATTAATTTCCAACCATATTTGTATCAAAATCAAATGACGATTTTGTTGGTATTTTATAGATATCATATTGTCTCCTTGACAATAACAAAATATTAGTTGTTATTTCAATTGCTTTTTTTTTTGTATGTTTGTCATCTTATGTATTTGAAGATTTTTTTTGTCAAATAATCGATCACAGATATCATTTGTTTCAAAACGTTTAAGATTGTTTAACAATATCCTGAAATTCATTACATGACTTCACAAAGTATATCAGTTTTTAGATATTCTAAAAATAACCGTGCAATATGCTTTTTGCTATCCGCCGTTTTCCTTTTACCTTCGAAAATATAGTTTAACATGTGACTATCCCTAAACGACTTAAATTTAGAAATATACGAATAAATAATATATACTTATGTACACTTATAGGCCTATAATTGGTTGCTGAATGTTCAGTTGATAGGCGTATACAAATGATTTTAGAATAGTGTTAAAACATTTTCTACTAATATAAAAAAAAAATAATTTTACTATACAAATGCAGGTATAGATAAATAGTATATTTTTTTCTGTTCTGAGGGAACGATTATATCATGTATATATTGTAACATCACAGTTCAATTTGGGGTCCATCGTTATGTAGACAAAAATAAATGGTTTTCACTATATGAACCAAGACGATAGCTTGGCACATCTCACTTTTCTCTCTATCTTTAAAGTTTGTAAAAATTAATTTTACAATGAAAGAAAATTGTTATTATAACTTGAATATAAATAACTGAATGGAAATTTGGCAAATAAATCAGTTAAAAGGATAACTGGTGGATCTAAAACTCTACAAATTTTATAAGAAATGATGGTAAAGCAATCTTACCTATCCATTCATCAATCCATGCAAATGCCTGCTTGTGTCCAAGTACTAAAATATCCCTTATTGACTGTAAAGAGAATAAAAGACTATTACATGTATATATTCATGTACAAAAATAATGTCACGGTTTCAGTAAGTTTTGACTCTTTTCCCCAAAATTTTAAAACAGTATGACAAAAATGTATGAAAAGGGCTGTTTGACATAAAATATTTTTTTCTTCAAATTGATGCACACCATATCTTTCTATTCTAATATATGAACAACATTTATCTCACATTGAAACCAAACATTAAGCATTGGTCAAGATACTTAAAACATCTCCACCTTTTCTCGCAGATCTCTTATTGACAGAATTTCAGAGACAAGGTAATTGTCTGTCTTAAAAACTTTCTTCTATCCAGATAGGTTTTCATGTGCCCTTTCTTCTTAAATTCATGTTCAATGCCTACTAAATAGTTTTCTGATGAATTTTCAAATTTTTTACCAACTTATGAATTCATAGTGCAACAAAAGCCTCTTACCCTTTGTCCAAATTGCTCAACTTTTGTTTGCATTCCCCACATTTCAAAATAAACTTTAACAGCTTTATAGGAACACATTATTGGTTTGCTAGTATCCTGTATAAAGACAAACAAGATAATTAATATGATTATGTTCCGGACCATATGAGTATTTGGACCGTACGGGTATGGTCAGGGTAATCAACACTCAGTTACAGTTTACTTTTAATACTTCTAAACTCTTGATATGGTATGATCGTTTATTAAAAAGACGCTATCATATAGGTAATTTTATTATTATATTCTAATGATAAAACGATTAGCTAAATAAAAATTAGAAGTTTCACACGGTTAATTTTCCTTACTTGTCAAAACTATAATATACACATTTTATACCGATGGTCATTACCGATTTGTTATTACGAGTGAATTGCAATATGTCGACTTAAAAAAATAAATTCCAAAAATTTCTTAATGAACTGTTACACAAGAAGTAACTGGAAAGTAACATAGTTTATTTAAGTTGTCTTGTGAATATGGTGCATTGCAGTCATGCTACAATATTTGAGATCTAGTAAGAGCTTCTTAAAAACACCATAGACATATTGGAATGGCCCAAGACCTCGGTATCACTGTACGCAGCTACACAAAGGCTAGCTTTTCACTCGCAATCAAAAGGTGTAAATGAAAAGGATCGTGCACAACCAAGACTTGCAAATGCAAAAAAGATACTGTGTGAAAGTAAATGTCATCCCAAGCCTACATGCAAGAATGTAGTTAAAGATGAAAACTAACAATGGCATCAATATTGAAATTTTACGTAGTATTTGAATTATAAAAATAATACATTGTCATGTTACTATCATGTTTTTTTTAGATAAAGTTTTTGTATTATTGAAACTTTTACGATGTTATTTAAAAAAAATACCTATATGGTCCAAATACTCATATGGTCCGGCCTGTTAATAACCAAAGGAGTATTATACGCATATGGTCCGACCATACGGGTACGGTTGGACCATATGAGTATAAACGCATATATGGTCCAAATACTCATATGGTCAGGAACAATTAAACATTTATTTATCAATTGAAACATAATAAATACTAAGAAAAATTTTCATTTCTCTTTAATCATTTTTGTATTTTACATGCTTATGCCACTTACATTGTCAAAATCTTATTTTTACCTGGTATTGCCAATCTAACTTTTATACAGCTGAATATTATTCTTTTGATGGGTTTTTATGTATTTTTGTTGATCTGAGTTTAGTTCTTCAACATTATCCATTATTTTTATTTAATATAAAAAAGAAGACGTGGTATGATTGCCAATGAGACAACTCTCCATATGAGACCTAATGACACAGAAATTAGCAACTATAGGTCCTCCTTCAACCTTCAACAATGAACAAAGCCCATAGTGCAGAGTCAGCTATAAAAGGCCCCAAACTGACAATGCAAAATAATTCAAACCAGAAAACTAATGGCCTTCTTCATGTAGAAGTATATCACATATTTCACACTTATTACATAATAACCTTACCCGCCATCCTTTCTGCAATGGTCCTCTGTCTGTTTTTGTTGACTTGAAGGTTTTTAAATCCTTAAAAAAACACAACAACTGTTTTACTGGCAAATTACTCAGTCAAGGATTACTTAAAACTTTACTAAATTTTTCCATAGATACAAAGATTTGGTTTTGAAGTTTGGCTCTTATTCAAACTGAATTGTACATTCAAATTTAAAAGTGACATTATTTACTGAAATTAAGTTACATTCAAGTTAAACTGATCAATCTTTGAAATAATTTATCTTTTGAAACCAGTACACATATCATCAATCAATAAGTCTTTCAAGTACAGATCTGATACACATTTAAAACATTTCTATACCATATTAGTTTTGTTGAAATACAATAAGTGAAATATAACGATATTTTCCCTCCTCAAGCAAATTGTCTGACTTCACACAGCAATGGGTGTTACCATGAAATTGTTGATGATATTGAATCAAAACAAATTGAGAATGTATCTAGAAAGTTCTACAGTTTTGTATCTTCTATCTTATTTTCACTCAAAAGCACACAGTCAATGTAATAAGTTAAAAATATTCAACTCATGATTGAACAACACTGATAATCACCTCGATCTAAGAACACTGATAATAAACTCATGTGCTACCCTTATTAGAGAATTTATGCTTTCTATTGTCATTTGTTAAATATTTTTCTATTATATATATCCAAATTGTTTAATAGTTATTCTATAGATATTTGTTGACGACAGTAAAGTAAAACAATCTTACCTCTTCTTTCTTAAAATTTTTCTCTGGAATGTCTTCTAAAGCTATATCTATATGTTCTACTTCTCTGACTTCTAAATCTTCATCAGATAAACCTACACACTGTAATACAGAAATATACTATATTTTAATGTTGGAATTCATTTCCTGATGACTGTCAATTAAAGAACCTTTCTTGGAACGCACATACACCATGTCCTCACATTGTCACTTGGCAAACAAAATGAAACTTGATTCCTACATTCAAAGATTCATAACTCCATTGATATGCACATCTACATATATATTATGTCGTCATTAACTACAAAGTTTCATAAAATTCTGTTGTGTGGTTTCAGAGGACAGTCAGGAGGTGTACAATCAATTTGTTGAAGAAGCATTCTTTGGCCAAAATTCTAAATTTAAGGGAGCATACTTGAAACTAGAGGCTCCTAAGAGCCTGTGTCGCTCACCTTGGTAAACAAATGGTAAATGAGCATATTAAACAAATTACACAAAATGAATTCATGACAAAATTGTGTTTTGGTGATGGTGATGTGTTCGTAGATCTTACTTTACTGAACATTCTTGCTACTTCCAGTTTTCTCTTTCTATAACAAACTTGGCCCTTCTGTTACAGAGGAAAATATTTTGTAAAAATTTACAAAAATTTACTAAATTAATGAAAATTGTTAAAAATTGACTATAAAGGGCAATAACTCCTTAAGGGGTCAACTGACCATTTTGGTAATTTTGAAATATTTGTAGATCTTTCTTTGCTAAACATCGAGGGGGGGGGGGGGGGGCAGCAACTCAACAACCAGTTGTACAATTCATCTGAAAATTTCAGGGCAGATAGATATTGACATGATAAACAATTTAACTGCGATCAAATTTGCTCTAAATGCTTTGGTTTCAGAGTTATAAGCCAAAATCTACATTTTACCCCTATGTTCAATTTTTAGCCATGGCGGCCATCTTGGTTGGTTGGCCGGGTTACCTCAAACATTTTTGAAACTAGATACCCTAATAATGGTTTTGGCTAAGTTTTATTTAATTTGGCCCAGTAATTTCAGAGGAGAAGATTTTTGTAGAATATTACAAAAATTTACGAAAAAATTGGTAAAAAATTACTATAAAGGACAATAACTTCTTAAGGGGTCAACTGACCATTTTGGTCATGTTGACTTATTTGTAGATCCTACTTTGTGGAACATTATGCTGATTACAGTTTATCTCTATCTATAATAGTATTCTGAAAATTTCAGGGCAAATAAATCTTCACCTGATGAACAATATTACCCCAGTCAGATTTGCTCTAAATGCTTTGGTTTCAGAGCTATAAGCCAAAATCTACATTATACCCCTGTGTTCTATTTTTAGCCATGGCGGCCATCATGGTTTGATGGCCAGGTCATCGGACACATTTTTTAAACTAGATACCCCAATGATGATTGTGGCCAAGTTTAGTTAAATTTGGCCCAGTAGTTTCAGAGGAGAATATTTTTGTAAAAGTTAACGACAGACCACGGACGACGAGACGATGGGTGCCAAGTGATGAGAAAAAAGCATTGAATTACGATTTCCCATCCAGTGGCAGATCCAGGGGTGGGGTCCTGAGGATTGAACCCTACATTTTTTGGACGATCAAAGCAAATGAATGGGGACACATGGCTAGAACTCCCCTTTTTATCCTGGGTTGGGAACCCCACCTTTTGAAAATGGCTGGATAAATGGTGGGGTTTCTTATCTAGAGTAATTTTGATGACAAGAACAGGACTGACTGGGTCAAAAACATTATACACTACATAACTGTGTTGCATAGTTTTGGGGGTGTAATTATAACTTGTGTACATAGTGTCACTGTGTACTGTATTGTTTTAAAGTTAGAAAGATTTTGTTTACTGATACTGTAAATTTGTAACAATCGCCATGATAAAATCTATGATTGTCAGCTTGAAGTTTCCTCTGATTGTTTCAAAACTGAAACCAAAAATTCATATGTATTGTTTTGATGGGTAGTTTCCTGTATGAAATTATCCTTCTTTTTTGTATTGTTTTGTAGCATATGCATTATAAAAAACAATCTTACACCATGCTGCAACTTGCCTAATTTTACAAATGACCTGATTAAATCTTTGCAAATGATGCGTTATATCAAATACATGTACTTACATTTTCACTTGATCCATTATTATTTTCGTATCTTGTTTCTATATATACTTTAAATAGTGGTACAAATGAACACTGTAAAGAGAATACATATATAAAATGTACAATGACTACATGACCTTATTAACTCTAAGTGAACAGGTGGTAAGGTTATTGTTTGCATACAACATGTTTGAGATTATCATTTGACAAGATTTTGCACTCGAATTTCATGTACAAACTGGTACACATTATTAATTTATCATTCAGCATGAAATTCTTTTTTTTTTCTCTGTGCATCTTTAAACTTACAGAAGAATCAGATCCACATTATAGGTAGTTGTGTTGTTGTTCTGTGTCATTTATGGCTGTTTTGGAAGATGTTATTCTTTAAAATAATGATTTATTATTGGTATACATTGTAATTTGATGTCATTAAAATACATCTATTTTTAAACATGTGTTTTCGTCATTCATTTTTTAGCCTTGTTTTAACTTGAACAGCCTTATGAGTACTGACAGCAACTTTGAAAACCAGCATTAAAAGAGGCACGAGGATTTGTTATCATTTTGTTTTAATTTTATGTAATTACTGAAAAGCTGTTTTTTTATATTTAAATAAAATTGAGAATGGAAATGGGGAATGTGTCAAAGAGACAACAACCCGACCATAGAAAAAACAACAGCAGAAGGTCACCAATAGGTCTTCAATGTAGCGAGAAATTCTCGCACCAGGAGGCGTCCTTCAGCTGGTCCCTAAACAAATATATACTAATTCAGTGATAATGAACGCCATACAAATTTCCAAATTGTACACAACTTCACAAGAAACTAAAACTAAAATAATACAAGACTAACAAAGGCCAGAGGCTCCTGACTTGGGACAGACGCAAAAATGCGACGGGGTGTAACATGTTTATGAGATCTCAACCCTCCCCCTATACCTCTAGCCAATGTAGAAAAGTAAACGCATAACAATACGCACATTTAAAATTCAGTTCAAGAGAAGTCTGAGTCTGATGTCAGAAGATGTAACCAAAGAAAATAAACAAAATGCATACTTACTGTGTATTCTGTTGATTGAAAATATGAAAAGGAAAGAAAAACAAACATTATAAAGATACAATCAAAAACAAAATTTGTAATATGATTAGTGGTGTAACTAGGTTCATTTTTAGGTTTTCCAATTTTTATATTGTAAGTATTGTTTTGAATTTTGTTACATGTATCATATAATAAAAGAAGATGTGGTATGATTGCCAATGAGACAACTCCCCACAAGAGACCAAACAACATAGAGATTAAATATCTAACAACTATAGGTTACCATACTATATACTTTATTAATCAGAAAACTGACTAGGATTTAAATCTATTTTCAATAGAACTGTGATGGTATGAAAACAACAACCAGTTTCTATTAGCCATTTTAAAAATACAAAATTATCCCATACAGAATTTTGAATAACCTTTAATTTTCATATATATAGATATTTTTTTACAAACTGTAATCTATTTGAAATAAGCTTCTTACTTCTTTCTTTTCTGACATTCTGTTGTCAGCGAGTATATATTTTATTTTTAGTAAAAACTAACCTGTTTCTGTATAAGGGTAATAATTCCATGCTTTCTCTGTGATGTAGAATATATTTGGGATCATACTTCTTATCCAGCTAGGTAATCGGCTGTAAATAAAGCAAGAAAATGTTATAATACTGATTGATAGATCATGTTGATTGATTGGTGTTAAACTCCCCTTTCAGAACTGATTTGCTATTTCATGGCAGTCAGATCTTAATGGTAGAGGAAGCCTGAGTGCCAGAGAGAACCATCAATCTGTAGTAGGAACATGAGGAAAATTGACAATTCTAGTTAACATGGTTAATCAAGATTGAAGTCAAGTTCACCTGCCACATGAGAGATTCGAACTGACAACCTCAATGATTACCAGCTGGTGATACAATAGTACAACTTGGCTACAGAGGCCCCTAAAAAAATGCTAGACCGATTGGCTGCCTTTGACTGTTGTCTGCTCTTTGGTCGGGTTGTTGTCTCTTTCAAACATTCCCCAATTACATTCTCAATTTTATCATAAATAAAGTTGTACTTATAAATTAAATTACATATACTACATCATGGTTAACCAGGTGCTCCGCAGGGCGCAGCTTTATACGACCGCAGAGGTCGAACCCTAAACAGTTGGGGCAAGTATGGACAAAACATTCAAGCGTGATACAGCTCTGAATTTGGATTGTGATCAAATTTTTGACATTACATGTTTTTTTTTACACAAAACAAATGTCAAGATTTTACAAATCAATTAAAGATTTCTTCTTCAAACTTATTTAAATCTAAAATTAAATAGTTGACACAGCATAGGTTTCTGACACAGAATGAATGTGGTCTAATGAACTTAAAAGTTATTTTTTGCCTTTGAGCAATTCACTATGCTGTTGAATATTAATCCTCTCAAAAAAATGTTTGAAGAAATTTTCTTTTTATTTATGAAATCTGAAATGAGAAAAATTTAAACCCCCCCCCCCCCTTTTTTTCACATCCCCGTTTCCCTTTTTCCAAAACTGATATCAATTCAAATTTCTAATGGAGTTTGCAACAATAACTACTCTTTTAAATACATCATAAAATATTAAAATGTAAAATAAAGTGCTTGTTATCACTGAATGGTAAAGATTGGTTGGTAGTAAAAGTGAATATACATTGTTTATTGTATAAAACAATAAAAAAACTTCATCAGCAACATTTTATATTGGCAAATTTCCAATGAAGTTATTTACATAAAGTTATTGGCAAATAAAAATAGAAAATGACATCATAGTCATGTCTGGCAAATTTCCAACATATATTATCAACTACTATTCTATACAAAGAAAGATAACTCCAATTGAAAATTAATTGCTATTGCACAATATTGTGCAATTAGATATTTCTTGCTATTGTGCAATACTGTGCAATTGAAAATTTCTTGCTATTGCACAATACTTGATATGGAATCCTGATTTGGACCAACTTGAAAACTGGGCCCATAATCAAAAATCAAAGTACATATTTAGATAAAGCATATCAAATAAGCCCAAGAATTTAATTTTTGTTAAAATCAAACTTAGTTTAATTTTGGACCCTTTGGACCTTAATGTAGACAATTTGAAAACTGGACCAAAAATTAAGAATCTACATACACAGTTAGATTTGGCATATCAAAGAACCCATTTATTCAATTTTTGATGAAATCAAACAAAGTTTAATTTTGGACCCCCATTTGGACCAACTTGAAAACTAGGCCAATAATTAAAAATCTAAGTACATTTTTAAATTCAGCATATCAAAGAACCCCAAGGATTCAATTTTTGTTAAAATCAAACTAAGTTTAATTTTGGACCCTTTGGACCTTAATGTAGACCAATTTGAAAACAGGACCAAAAATTAAGAATCTACATACATAGTTAGATTCGGCATATCAAAGAACCCCAATTATTCAATTTTTGATGAAATCACACAAAGTTCAATTTTGGACCCTTTGGGCCCCTTATTCCTAAACTGTTAGGACCAAAACTCCCAAAATCAGACCCAACCTTCCTTTTATGGTCATAAACCTTGTGTTTAAATTTCATAGATTTCTATTTACTTATACTAAAGTTATGGTGCAAAAACCAAAAATAATGCTTATTTGGGCCCCTTTTTGGCCCCTAATTCATAAACTGTTGTGACCTAAACTCCAAAAATCAATCCCAACCTTCCTTTTGTGGTCATAAACCTTGTGTTTAAATTTCATTGATTTCTATTTACTTATACTAAAGTTATTGTGCGAAAACCAAGAATAATGCTTATTTGGGCCCTTTTTGGCCCCTAATTCCTAAACTGTTGGAACCAAAACCCCCAAAATCAATCCCAACCTTCCTTTTGTGGTCATAAACCTTGTGTTTAAATTTCATTGATTTCTATTCACCTAAACTAAAGTTATAGTGCGAAAACCAAGAAAATGCTTATTTGGGCCCTTTTTGGCCCCTAACTCCTAAAATGTTGGGACCAAAACTCCCAAAATCAATCCCAACCTTCCTTTTGTGGTCATAAACCTTGTGTTAAAATTTCATAGATTTCTATTCACTTTTACTAAAGTTAGAGTGCGAAAACTAAAAGTATTCGGACGACGACGACGCCGACGACAACGTGATAGCAATATACGACGAAAATTTTTCAAATTTTGCGGTCGTATAAAAATTTCATATTTAAATAAATTGTTAATATTTTTCGAATGACATGAATGATGAAACTTTTATTATTCTTAAATTTGCCAGTCTCAATTTCAATCATCAAGCAAAAACCTATTAAAAATGGACCTTAGGTCCCTTCTATGAATTGTTCATGAGTTAAACTACCATTAATATTATTCTTATCATTTCTAAGGCGAAAACTTCTAGAAAATTTCACTGTACTGCTTTGAAGAGAAAATTTCTTATTTACACATATTGCAAATGACAATTTGGTGAAAATATTTGTCAAAACATCACTTATGGTTTATGAGTAACTTCTACATTTCATTTCCGTCTTAATAAATGTAATACATAATGGGAAAGTGACAAGACTTTAAGAAAATATTCTAACAAAATCAAAGTGGGAAGACCTATTCCTAATAATAATAATAATAATAACAAATTTGTTCCACAGAAAATTGGAAAGTCATTATAATAACAATCAGAACAAAATCAAAAGGTCTTTCAAAGTGTGAAGACCTAATAATAATAGCATGAATAATAAAAACAAATTCAAAAGGTCTTTCTTTTAAAAAGTAGAAAGACCTAACAATAATCACAACAAAATCAAAAAATCTTTCCTGAATTTCCATGAAAAAGTCATGAAAGTGGAAAGCCCTAAAAATTACCTAATAGTCAACCTGCAAAAAATAACCAGAAAAAAATAGTACCATCTGTAGTCTCTTCTATCAAATTCAAATGTTGGCATGTCACACATCATATACATGTAGTAGTTTACTCAAATTTGTTTATGTGTATATCTGTTTCACTTGGATTTGGGATGCATTTTCACAAAGAGTCACCGTCTCCGTAATATAGCCCCATACAACATGTACAATAACAGATGCTACTTACCTAGACAGATAAACCCTTTTCTCTGTGAATCTTCCCTTCCCATGTTTGGTGTGTTCACATTCTTCATTCTTAACAACTTCTACTCCTTCTCCATGTTCACTTTGTTCATGACTGTGCTTTGCAATCATATACAGCTGACCAATTTTATACTGCACTTGGAAAAATTGAGGAAAAAAATAAAAATATATCTTAATATCACATTTGTACAGGACAAGTCATGATTCAGGAACAATTTTAATTTTAAAAAGATTTATTTATAGACACATCAGACATTTGTCAGAAGGACGCATAATTGTGTAAACTGTGATCATGGTGATGTGACATTCATTATTTTCAAAACATATGTGTCCATTGGAAATAAGCCTCACTCACACAATCACATTTCACATTTAGGGAATTACGATTTTTTTCATCAAAACCTTCATACTCATACTTGGCATACATGTATATTTAAAACAATTCACATGGTTCATTCACAATGATCTATATCTGAGTACTAACTTTCAAGTTGATGGGAGTACAAACTACCTTAAAATAAGTTGCTTTGCAGAGCGCAGCTGGATATGACCGCAGACGTCAAACCCTGAACAGCTTGGGCAAAAATGGACACAATCTTCGCGCTTGACATTTGCTTGATACAGGTTTCAATTTGGATTGTAATAAAATTTGATACATAACAGGTTTCTGACACAGAATAACCATGATAATTGTAGTCAAAGAACTTATAATTAGTTATATGATTTGAATTTATCTTCAATTTTTTGCTATTGTGCAATACACCATGATGTTGCGAATTGACCCTCACCCCCCCCCCCCCCCCCCCACCCCCAAAAAAAAATGACCCCCCTTTTTTTGTGTGCTTTTGTGCAATACACTGTCATGACTATGCTGCTTAGACCCCCAAAAAAAAATTGAAATCCCCCGACCATACCAATCCTTTTTTGTTGAATTTTTCTTTTTAATTTTTGAAATGTTGAGAAAAAATGGAGAACAAATTTCAGATCCATACACAGTTCCACAAGACAATGCAAGATATTGTCTGAAAAGTAGAAAAATGCTTATTTAATGTATTTGGGCCCCATTATGGCCCTTAATCATGTTAATTCCTAAACTGTTAGAACATGATAAACCCAAAATTCAATCCCAACCTTCCTTTTGTGGTTATAAACCTTGTGCTTAATTTTCATAGATTTCCATTTTTAGATGGTGACGTTCCCTTGTCACCATCTTACGGTGTTTATATATCTCAACTTGTACGATTCGCTCGTGTATGTAACAATGTTTTAGATTTTAACGAGAGAAATTTATGTATTACTGAAAAATTATTACACCAGGGTTTTCGATATCACAAACTAGTCAAAACATTTACTAAATTTTATCATCGGTATAAGGACATCATTCGTAAATATAGATCAACATGCAGACTTCTTATACGTTCAGGTATTTCACATCCAATTTTTTATGGAAATATTCTTTATAAAGCACAAACATGACAAAGGTGTCAGTATTCACCTCAAAAACTAACAAAACCTTTTAATAGACTTATTAAGAAGGGATATAGTTGCGATACTGTTGTCAGGTCATTAAAGATTACATATTTTGGCATTAATATTGATTCACTTATAGGGTCTTTGCATCGGAACTAAACACATTTATTCAAAAACCAGTTGTTGGCATGACACGGGTTATGTTCTTCTCATATATGTTATGATGGTATGATACTAAACCCCTAACGGGAAGGATTGTGCCCGATGTTCATATGATGAAATCATAATCTTTCAGTCAGCTTAATTGAAGTCTGGAGCTGGCATGTCAGTTAACATGGTTAACTGCTAGTAGTCTGTTGTTATTTATGTATTATTGTCATTTTGTTTATTTTCTTTGGTTACATCTTCTGACATCAGACTCAGACTTCTCTTGAACTGAATTTTAATGTGCGTATTGTTATGCGTTTACTTTTCTACATTGGCTAGAGGTATAGGGGGAGGGTTGAAATCTCACAAACATGTTTAAACCCCGCCGCATTCTTGCGCCTGTCCCAAGTCAGGAGCCTCTGGCCTTTGTTAGTCTTGTATTATCTTAATTTTAGTTTCTTGTGTACAATTTGGAAATTAGTATGGCGTTCATTATCACTGAACTAGTATATATTTGTTTAGGGGCCAGTTGAAGGACGCCTCCGGGTGCGGGAATTTCTCGCTACATCGAAGACCTGTTGGTGACCTTCTGCTGTTGTTTTTTTCTATGGTCGGGTTGTCTCTTTGACATATTCCCCATTTCCATTCTCAATTTTACTTATACTAAAGTTATTGTCAGGAAACCAAATGTCTTTGGACAACGACGATGTGATACCAAAATTTTTTGTGGTCGTATAAAAAACCTTTAACCTTTATTTGCTATATATATATCTATATACATATTGTATGTCAATGTATTTTTAAGTAGGGTAAGGATATATATTTCAAATCATATATTTATATAATATATATATACATGTGTAACGTTGTGTGTAATATTATACTCTGCATGACATAACATCATTATGAACATAATACTTCTCTTAAATAATATTAAAATGTTGACTACATGTACATGTATGTAGACTTACAATCTCAGATCATGTGAACATTTTTTTGTGAAACAAACATATAGTAATCAACACATACATGATACATGATACATGTACATTTGTATGTCATTTAAATATGTCTATATCATACAAAGACTGTATATGACAAAAAATTACTTTTGTCAGATAAATTTGACTGCCAAACAATAGTCTGTACCCATGATACCTATCTTTGATCAGCATGATCAGGAAACTGGAATGGCAATTTAGATGACAGTATGGTATCTATGGCAAAATCTAAACCTTGTTTATAAATACAATGAAAAAATAGAGAAAAACATCCTGGTTATTCATCAGCATCTGCATTGTATAAAAATATAAATGAAGAAATTCAATAAGTTAAAGTACAAAGACGTAAAATATATAAAAACTTCCATTGTTAAGAAAAAATTAAACTTGTAAATGTATCTTCTTCCTTATTACTTTTGTCAAGTCAAACACTAGTATATATTTGTTTAGGGGCCAGCTGAAGGACGCCTCCGGGTGCGGGAATTTCTCGCTACATTGAAGACCTGTTGGTGACCCTCTGCTGTTGTTTTTTATTTGGGCGGGTTGTTGTCTCTTTGACACATTCCCCATTTCCATTCTCAATTTTATACATGACATAGAGATGCAAAACATTTGTTTACAAAAAAAAGTCAATACACACAAAAGGAATTAAATTGGGGCTTTGTCATGTTTGTGATGTTGAATCATATAGTGCATTTCGATTTTTAATTTTGGGCCCACAGCCCATGGTTTTCAAATTAGTTCATACAATGTATGTGAAGTTTTGAAGGGTCCAAAAATGAACATTGTTTGATTTCAAGTAAGATATAAAAAAAAATAATGTTGGTATTTTTATATGTTGTCGTTGAATCTTAAATCATGTTGTTAGATTCGGATATCAGACAATACTAGGGAATGTCCCATTTCAAATTTTTAAGGTTGTTGACCACATTTATTTTGTGTCAGAAACCTTTATCATGTCAACAATTTGAGCACAATCCAAATACAGCATGCAGACAGTATACATGCATCAAGCTTGAATATTGTGTCCAAACGTGCCTCAACTGTTCAGGGTTTGACTTCTGCGGTTGTATCAGGCTGCCCTCGGTAAAGTAAATCCCCATTCACTGATTGTTTAACTTGCTAAATGTCCAGTATTATGTCTAATTTCTTTCTTTACTCTGAACAATATTTTATGGCAGAGTATACAATTTGTTATGTGTTAATAAACATAGTTGTTGTCGTGTATCAAGGCATTTTAGATTACAACCAGATGCTCTGCAGGGCGCAGCTTTAAACGACCGCAGAGGTCGAACCCTGAACAGTTGAGCAAGTATGGACACAACATTCAAGATTGATACTGTCTAATTTTGGAATGTGGTCAAATTTTTGACATAATAAAGGTTTCTGACACAAAATAAATGTGGTAAAAAACTTTGCAAACTATTGATCGCTACTGTCAGTGTGAAATTGAAGATTTCATCTTTAAAACTTTTCAAAAATTTGAAATTTGAAGAGAAAAAAATATATGCATCCCCTTAAAAAATTGTATCCCCCCCCTCTAGACTTATTGAAACCCACCTTTGGAGCAATAACCTCAAAACTCAGTGCCAGCCTTTCCTTTGTAGTATGGAACCTTGTAGTACAATTTTAGCGAGATCCATACACTTAAACACAAGTTATTGTCTGAAACTATAAAAATGCTTCTTTTTTGCCCTTTTTTTGGCCCCTAATTCCTACAGTACATGACGATGTCTTGGGCAATTAACCCCAAGCTCAATCCCATTCTTCCCTTTGTTATATGGAACATTGTGGTATAATTTCAGAGAGATCCATACCCTAACACACTAGTTATTGTCTGGAAACTAGGAAAATACGGGTTTTGGGTCCCTTTTTGGCCCTTAATTCCTATTTTTTTGGCCCCGTAACCTATACATAGAATCCCAACCTTCTACTTGTGGTATTTAACATTGTGGTACAATTTCAGAGCAATAGAAGTATATATACACAAATTATTATCCTGAAACTAGAAAAATGCTTGTTTTGGGCCCTTTTGGGCCCATAATTCCTATACGGTTAGTGCAATCATCCCCAAAATTAATCCCAGGCTTCCTTTAGTGGTATTGAACCTTCTGAAGAAAATGCATTATAAAGAACTTTTAACTTAAACTAAAGTTATTGTCCGGAAACCAATGTGTCTTCGGACATAATAACCATCTGCGTGAAAATCACATTTCTTCCCCCAAAAATTGTTGCCTGCATGTCATTTTGAAAATTATAGCTTTCTATATGACATGGTTATTAGTTTCATTTCTTGGGGTTAAAAAGTGTGGTCATGGTGAAAAGTCAAGTCATTATTGTAGTTCAAATGTTTTGCACTTATTTTTTTACTTATTTCCAATAATATATCAATGATACTTACTACTATTGTAGATTGACACAAACCTATATTTGGGTTTATTGTTTATTACCTACAAGACTAGAAGGTATAAAACTGAAAATATAAATTAGAAAAATTGAGAAAAAAAGCATGATCACTAAAACAAAAAGCTTGTTTACCTCTTCAACTGACAATGGCATGCATATTCTATATTCTTTTAAATACATTATGTATTCAGCTGCTTAACATGTCATTTGGGATCTAAAACCCACTACAACATTCACAAAATTATGTACTTGCAAGTTGAGCTTCGTTAATCTTGAAGTAATCTTTTGATTTTCAAGATTATCTAATCTACTAATGAACAGTCCCGAGGAAACCGAAAATGTTTCCGGAAATTACCATTTCTCCCGTTTCCCTTTTTTTATTTCGTAAATCTCGTTAACTGCCGTTAATTACGAGACTTCACAAAAAACAAAAATGGACAAACAACTAACCATAGAAGGGACCGGCGAAGAACAATCTAAGAAGATGGAGGTGGACTACAGTGCCACAGTTGATGAAAAGATCCCGAAGTGTGAAAAGTTGGCCAAGGTAATTTCAACAACAAACAACCCATTGCCATTCTACACACTTTTCAATGTCCTGTACCCGTCTTCCATACCTGCCAACTGTCACTATTTGCGGGGGATTTCCCCCATGGAGGCTCCCAAATTGAAATTTTGAAAGAGCAATTTTGTCCACAATTTTAAACAAAACAATTAATTTTTAGTGACTTTAGACTTATAAAAGTATGAAGAAGCCAAAAAACAACATTAAAATGTATTTAAAGGCCCCCTTGAAGGTTTTTTAGGACTATGACAGCCATCTTGCTCGCAAAACCCCCATGGGCATTTTGAAAAGTTGGCAGGTATGGTCTTCAATTTCGCTCTGTCATCATCATGATCTTGTTTTACTTTGTCAAGTGCTAATTAATAATTTGTGTGCATTGTCCTCAAATGACATGACATTCTAACTAATATGATGCATGTTCTACCAAATTAGTTACCAGAAATTGTTAGTTTTAATCAGATGGTCTTTAGTAAGTGTCAACTTGACACTATAATCTCATAATCTTTCTGTATTTTCGATCACTCTGGTATTATGGATCTTGGTGCGGAATGCAGGACAACTCGGCACGGAGACAAGTCAGACCGAGTCCACTTGAACCGCTAAGAAGACAACTCAGACTAAGCAATCCCGTCACACATGTATATTACGGTGCAGTCCAGTGTATCCGCGCACCTAAGACTTATGACTTCACTTCATTCAACTGATAAAACCAATAATTGGATAAATTTGTGTGAACACATTCAAAACATACTTTTATTTCATAAAATGATCTGTTAAGTGTTTATATGGTTCCATCCTCAAGATTTTGAGTAATGTATGTCCAAAATTAGGGAAACCCCTATTCTGAGAGTTCCTCCAATGTCCGGTGATTTCCCGCATACCTTCCAAAAATAGCTTATTTTGAATAACGGAAAGAGATTTTCTGCTACGAAATATAGCTGAATTTGAACCAAGCACACTGCCAAGGATGCAGAGCAAAAATTATTTCAACCTGAGGCCAAAATAAAAATATGGTTTGTTTCCCCTCGCCCGACCGACTCAGAGAAATCCCGCCGACTCAAAAGTTTTTATTCCGTTTTTTTGCAACATTTTTTTATTTCCGGAAATTTTTCGGGGTTGTTTCCGGTGCCAATGATCATTTTATTGTGACCGGAAGTTTATAATTTTTCATCGGATTCTATTAAAAGTCAAGAAACGATACGAATATTTAGGTGGTCTGCTATGAAATGTCGTCTACACGAGGAGACAAAAGAGTTAAGGGTGGCGGAACGTTTACCTTGTGTTCTTCAGTAATTGCAAAATGTGGTAATGAAATAAAAAACTTGTGCAAAAATCACCTGTACGAGTATGAGGATCAAGAAACATGGAACGACGTGCTGCATGACGTTTTGGAAGGAGAAAACTTCCCGTTCCACAAAACTGACACTATTACTACATGTGTTTCCGATATATTAACGGGAACGGCAACTTTTAAGCCAGATATGGAAGAACCCATCAGAATCGTAAAGGAATTTGACAGAACATTGAAATATGTAACCTTTACTATAAACAGAGACAAAGATGTTGGTTTGACCAACCCAGACAGTAGGAAAACCACTTCCACAACACAGTCGGCCTTCACTGTCATGATGAATTCCTGTAATTCTAAAAAGGATCCCAAACATAAGGATATAAAAGCAGCAAATTTCACAGGTAGGTAAATTGAAACATAATCATTTCTCAAAGAGGGGATTGGTTTCTTTAGGATAAGGGAAACCTTCTCCCATCTCCTCTTTTTTGTTGCATCTGACAGTCCTGGGTTAAGGGTTGGGGGTAAAAAGCTTTAAAATGGGGGGACAGCAAATTTGTTAAAAAAAACTAATATACCATACAGATAAAACCATATATCCAATTTTTTTTTTTGCATCTTTGACACGTGAATGATAACCTGGCAGTGGTAAGAGGAAGGGCTTGTTGCTGAATAGCTGCGGAACCGTAGCTCTTTAGGTCCTTGTGGTATTTTTTTATTTTTTGCAGACTCCGCTAAAAATAAAAAAAATTACATAAGGACCTAAAGAGCTACGGTTCCGCAGCTAGTTACTGAAGGGTTATGGGTCCGACTCTGGTCACCGTCAATATTGTGTTGTTACCTTGAGCAAGATATTTTACTTTGCTTGTTCCAGTCTACTTGGCTGTATAAAATGAGTATTTGGTTCATGGTAGTGATGAACATGATGTTGAATCCTGTACATGTATGCTCCTGATAAAGGAGTTGAGAATGATTATGGTTTGATTTTAAGGTCCATTGACCACGGATAATAATTTGTGAATTGCCTTGAGACGACTCGAATAGATATGGTATGAATGACTTTATGGCATCTTAAAAGGAACTATTAATTAATGTTTGGATTTTCGATCAGTTAAAATCCTGGTCACTGTTACTAAAAATAGACTACATAGCTGACTATGGATCGGCTTTGCTCATTGTTGCAACCGTACAGTGACCTATAGTTAATAACTTCTGTGTCATTTGGTCTTATGTGAAAAGTTCTCTCATTAGCAATCATACTGGCACATCTTTTTAAAAAAAAATTATTTGTTTTTCAGCTAAACACAAACTGTTCAATGGGATAGTGGACATGTTTCTGGCATCTGAAGATAAGTTTCCAGTTGTTATGACAGACAATGTCATTAGTGATCAGGTGATAATGCCGTTGACCAATGCTGTTTGGTATATTAGCGGAAATATGGAGACAATTCAGGAACGATCCAAACATTTGCCTAATGTTCAGGGAATTCCTGCAAGGTACTTAATATAAAATTTACAGTAAAAACACCCAGGTTCATACTTATTTCTGAATACATTGATGAATATTGAATTGTAAGAATGTGTAATTGAAGGTTCACAGGTCAAAATCTAGTGAAACTTAGTTGAGGTACCGTGCCGACAAATTTTGTTTTTGTGTTAATTGGAACATGCCTGGCATTGAACTAATTGAAGGGTGTATCCTTTGTCTAAACCTGGTAGAAGGGCACTCTGTGTCTATAAGTTCTAGTTGTATGCACTAGTCTACCAACAAATATTTAGGAATTTAATAAAAATCATAAGTGCATATTAAATACAGATTGTTGTTTCAATTTTGAAGTTAACCATTTTGAAGATGTGCATTTTAATATATGCATTTTAATTTATTTTGCAGGTTTCTTGCTTATGATGACATAAATGACTATAAGAAGAAAAAACATAAAAAACCTACTTTGAGTGCCAAAGAACTGAAATTGCATGGCCAAATTGTTTTCAAAATTTTTGCAAAACCTTTCACTAACCAATGGAATATTAAAGATGAATTGCGTTTTTTTGCATCTGCTTAGACTCATATGCAGAGTACTTAGATACAGCCAATCAAAAACAACAAAGCCGTCAGTTAATGATGCATCCTGTTCGTCAGGTGGATGTTGATGTGTCAGTACAACATGTTGAGAAAACTAATGCAGTGTCTAACACATATGCTAAATTGGATTTAGCCCTTTCGGAAATGTCATTTTTTGAACCCTTATATTTTGATGAAACAACTCTTGCTTCTGAGAATATGAATAGTTCACAGAGATACAAATTTTTGAACAACCTTGCTTTATCTGTAGATGTGCACATTCTCCACTATGATCCAGGTGCAGGCTTAGGTGCATTGACTTTTTTTTGGAAGGTCCAGGATAACATTTCTAGCAAGGATATGTATATGATAGATAATCAAGTCATTCACAGTCTGCGCCCAAAGTTACCCCAGTATCACACCAGAAAAATGCGCCTGGAATTTTATTCCATCTATGAGCGGATTTCAGGTATTAATATACCACCGCATGTTCTTAGGTCTATCTATAGCACGTTGACTGGAGATGCTAGTGCCGATCAAAATCCAGGGATTGACCAACGAATGCGTACAGCAGTGTTGGCTTCTGATCCAGATCTTATTATAGATTTGCGCCATCTAAATAAAGGACGTCCAGCTGACACCTTTGAAGTTTTTTTTGATACCTTAGATCATGAACTTGAAGAACTGAAGGCAGCTGACGAGCGAAGACATGGAGTTGAACACATTTCAAGATTTCTGTCTGTTAGGGATCTGATCAGTCAAGTAAAAGCTAAACTACCAGAAAATGTGCCAATTCCAAGTGAATCTACAGTTCTTCTGGCTTTTGTACCCAAGAATGCTCATGCAAATGTGTCAAAGTTGTATAAAGGCCGTGTACCTATGAAAATGAAAGTGCAAACACGACAACTCATAGCAAGCCATCAAGATGAGCATTATTGTGCCAGCTTATTTAAGATGTTGAGAGAATATGCAGTAAAGTTTAGAGAACAAACTTCTTTTGTATGCATGGATGACAAATCAAAAATTGATTTTGGGGAACCAGGGGTCCATATATCATCTGGTGTTCGTGGCAGGAAATCTATTGTGCCAGTTGAATCTGCATTATCGTGTCTAGATCATGACGTCTCCAGTAAAGGCTCCCTTACACCATCAGTTGTATTGCTTGTTGACATACCAGAGGATGTATCAGAGACATTTTATAGAGGACAAGTAGCACTCACAATGAAGGACAGTATTTTTCAACCAAGTACTCCCTTTAGACATGCTATAGAATTAAAAAATATTCTTGATGTCAGTGAGAAAAAACCTGTTCTTTTTCTTTACACAGATGGTGGGCCAGATCACCGTACTACTTACAACAGTGTAAAATTGTCTTTAATTGTTTTGTTCAAACAATTAGAGTTGGAGTTCTTAGTTGCCTGCAGAACAGCACCAGGACATTCCTGGGCAAATCCGGCTGAACGGATCATGTCTTTGCTGAACATATGTTTTCAGAATACAGCTTGTCTAGAGAGGAATCAACATCTGAAATTGAGCAAATTATTAAATCATGCAATGGCATGAGTGAGATTCGCCGGAAATCTGAAAAAGTTGACGGTCTGAAGGACAAGTGGATCGAATCCCTAAAACCCATGATGAATATGTTGGAAGATCGTGCCAAGCGGGTTCAACTGAAAGGAAAACCTTTCAACGTCTTTCAAGCTGCCGATGATATCGATGTCGAACAGACAGAGGCAAGAGTAACTCTGATTGACCCCACTATAAGTGTTAGAAAATACCAGCAGACACATATGACTAAGGCTAGAGGCTTTAAGGAATATATTGGTAAATATAAAGCTCTAAATTTAATATTGAAAATAATTTCTTTAGTTACTGTTAGATATAAATTATTGAAGATATTAAGGTTTATTAAATAATTTTGTCATGCATGATAGGTGCCAGGCTGGAAGTCTTGTCAGATGTGTTAACTAAAACACATGTAAAGGTTCAAAATATTAAAGCAATACTATGTAGTATGAAACTCATTTTTATCAAGTTAGTGTCGGGTACCTAAAAATGTTAGAATGTAAAATGTGGTTAATAGCTCTTGATTTCTTTTTGTATTACATTTAGTGAGTTTGTGATGTCTTTGTGCCATTGACCCATATCTGTTCTTTTTAATATAGTATAAACAAAAGGATTGTACAGTCTTTTATAAAGATATCTATTTGCTTAATACAGGTTGTTGATCAAACTTGTTCTACTCTGAGTGTAAATGTATTTATGATGGTATTTTGTTTTCAGAAAAGCACTGTCAAGAACGCCATTATGTCTTCCAAATTCGAAGATGTTCCGATGCAGAATGCTGCCTGCCACCTTCCAGAGAATGGCAGTGGTTACCAGATCCTATTTTGGATTATACAGGAAAACACTATAAACCGTTTGAAGCAGTATTGGGTACAGTCACTACAGAAAAAGATAGACCCTCATTCATGAATCAGACGATAGCAGCAGTTGCTCAGGAACAACAAGTTAGTAAATTTATAAAATAAGTTGTTTGTTGTTCAATGTAAATCAGGAACAGGAATGTAAGGATTTTTCTCATCCTGGAATCTTCACCTTTATCTTTGTCAGACATGTGTGTGATTTGTAATATCTTGCTTAATATCTCTTCTCAGATGTAGATGTTTAATACTAAGTTATAACTCTGACGGTGTCTGACATGTAAAATGACAAATTTCTACCACTTGATGAATATATCTCTTTAATATAAATGGAATGAAATATTTACTCTTTTGCAGGGTTGTGAAAACAGGATACTTATTGCCCAGAATGTTAGATCAACAGTAACATGCACTGAATGTGACAAACCCAGATGTGTCTATTCCAAGTTAAAGTTGACTCCCAGAGATGTAAGAGCATTAAAGCACACCATTGAAAAATATGACTACACTTGTGGAGCAATTTTAGCACCTGAAGGTATAAATATTTGTTATTCTACATGTTCATTAATCCAACAGCAAAATAATTTTGAAAATTGGGACACTTGAACCAAAATTATTTGATCAGTTCTAAAACACCATCAACACGGACCCAAACAGCAAACCATCCACAGATCTGCTCAGGACGAGCGAGCCATATCTGCCACTTTTAAATAGCCATCCACTTTAATGAATGTGGTAAATAATTGAATTACTATCCAGACTCTGAAGACACACATGAGAGAATACATTCTGATGATAAAAAGAAAAAATTAATGAATATATAAAATATTTTAATCAAATTCAACATTGCCAGGACCATACACCTTTTTAAAGAACTTTAATATCTGACAGAGGTCAACTGTTTATAAAGGCCATGGTACATGTATATTTGTTTTACTTATTTATATAATGAATGTATCCTTGTACAATTTGAGCATATGCCTAGATCAGATCCTTGTTTGACATTAAATTATGATGAAACTTTGCCTAAAGGAATGACACCTTAATAATATGGAGTTGTTCATGTAGGAAAATAATTGCTCTCATATCATTGAAAGGAAATAATTCGACTTTAGACATTTCAGTTATTCAAGTCAAAGATTTGCATCTGACATTTAAGCATTGGTTCAAAATAGGTACTACAGTTGTAAATATATTTTTCTAAGAAATTTTAATTTGAAAACAGAATACGTATGTCATGTATGATAAAGATTTCAAATCATTCAAATGAACACTTTAATGGTATATAGGATTATTTTAAATTTTGAAATTTGATTTTTTGCAGGTGATGTTCTACATGGGAAAGTATTTGTAAGACTTCAATTGTCATGCTCTAGCCACATTGAATTTGCCTTTTATGCCTCCAATATTGGTAGGGTGGATCTATGTGCTCATTGTGCTTCACCTGAAACGAACAAGGATCAAGAACTGCTAAAAAAATTTAAAGTCGTATTACCTGTTTGTGGAGAGTGTATCCAAAGAAAGAAAGATATCCCAAAAGAAATCCCAAAAAGTGAAATGTTGACATTCATATTTGTATTTTCAAAAGTACTTAATGAAGAGACTCTGACACCCCGAACCGCAACAGTTTTTCTGCTGTTTTATTGATTCATTGTTTGAAGTTCTGTCTGACATTTGTTTTATTTCTATTAATTTGTTTTCAATCTAGTCATTTGTTTAATTCAAAATTCATTAAAGCATTAAAATCTGTCTGATTTATTGATAAATAAGTGTCAAGGCTATTCCAGCAAAAAATCTACCCCCTCATTACTCAGGACTTAAAAATCACTTTGTATCTATTGAGACTATATGCATATTAGTTTAGTTTGTTATCTTTTAGCTCAAATAAAGTTCTTTCTAATAATTTTATTAATATTGGTGATTTCCTCAATGTCAGAAGCAAAATCTGAGTCCTGAGCTGTCAGAGGGTAAATTGTTTGATGGAACATTCTTCAGGTTGAACAACTACAGTACATGCATATATATATTTAAAACAGTTTGCTACTTAGTAGTCACTGTCAAAGAGGGGAAAAAATCACAGTCATGAACAATTCTGAGATACAAATCCAAATAAAATCAAATAAAATTAATGTCAAGTTGACACCTGACACAGAGAGCTACAAACATTTAGACAATTTAACACGTACATTTAAGTTGCTACAGATGGCTATATATGCCAGACATACACATAATCGATTTGTTTTGCTCTGTTGGATATTAAAAAAAATATCAAGATATAAAAAAAAAAAAAAAACCCTACCTACCTACCCACCTACAAAAATGTGGGTAGGGGTTTGGGGAAACATACATTCTTTTAATTGTGGCCCGATATAAATTTGACTTAAATAAAACACATTTTATCTGATGATGTGATTTTTTTAATGGAAATTGTCCAAATATCTTAAATCACAGGATTTCAGTTTTTATTTAACTCTTGAACTTATCAGTTTTATTCTTTTTTATGCCTTCGGAATGCTAAAACAATAACAAGATCAATTTTATTTTTTGTTTTACTGTATTGATATGACAAAATCAGCTAATGCGCGGTATCATCTACCGCACGGACACCGGGGACTCCACTGTAATTATTATATGTCATTAAACAATATATTTTAATCTGCAAACAAAGGGTGACTGGGGAAACGAAATATGGTCACTTGGCATGCTTGGTCTTCTCCTGACCTGCTGTAAAAAGCTTGCCGAAGTCATTGCAAAATATTCTGTTTGTTGATTGTGGCCATTATCCGGTAGAAGTAGAAGTGGGGTGTCTGTTTGGATGTGCGGGATGTATCAAGTATGCAGTAACGTCTGGTCAGAATGGGGACATTAAATCCGATGCCTTGTGTAAAGAGAGTGCCACGCTCTTTGCGCGTTAAGAACCCTTGCAACAACTCTTTGAGGGGTCCATAGGTGGCCTTCTGCAAGGCAAAATATCTGTCCCTATCCAATATATACCTTCATTTTCCTGTGACCATCCAAATTTCCCCGACCATCATCCCAAATGGCCTCTATTATACCAAGACCTTCCTATTTTATTTATTGTTAACTTGTTCTCATCCTGAACATGCATGAAATATTTGCTACTGGACATTAAGCAACCAACAATCAAAGCAAACAAAATTTAAAACATATGGTTTTACGTGAATATATTTTTTTACTTATCATCCAGCCAGAGAGATGACGTCTACAAGTTCCTTTGTCAGCTGTTCACATTACCATTCCTGTCTGCTGACCATATACCAGATGCTCTCCAGAAGTTGCAGACTAGAGCTGTTGGTGACCAACTTCATACTATCATAGACAATCAGAGTTGTCGCTTTTTATATACATCCGCTTCAAAACTTTCATCAGACACATACTTTTCCCCCTTAAATCCTTTACGTCAAATGTCTAATTGCATATTTAGTCTGAGTTGTTACATGTATCATGGTTATTATAGACGGTCCGAGTTGTCTTATTAGACTCTTCATGTTTTCTTATATTGAAACAAATGATTGAAGGTATTTACTTCCAGTTTGTGTTTTTCTTGACAGAATGTTATCTTTTCAAAAAACTAGCTACATGTATGACCAAAATCTGTAATGATAACTACAGACTCCTGCATGTCCTGAATAGAACACCTGACAGAAGAATAATGATTGAAAAGTTACACTCTATCACCATGTTTGTTACCAGACTTCTGTTTAGATCTCCTGGATTACTGTATACATTTCATTGTACATGTTACATATGCATTGTTTCAATTTATTGATTAAAGTTTCTTAATTCTTGGACTATTATTTATATATGTATTGTTATCATGGTAATGTAATGTAAATTAATAATTATGTTTTTTTTTATGCATGTAGAATTGATTGCAATTAATTTTTATTGCAGCAAGGAAAATTGAATGAAGCCTTGGACTTTTGCTTTCCTTAGAAAAACAGACACGAACTGTAAGTATCTTAACACAAGTAACATATATTTGAAGGTCTTCATATAAATAGTGTAATGGCAGTTTCATATACAGATGCATTATTTTCTCTTTAGAACAAAATATTAACTAATTTTCTTCAAATGGAGAAGATAAAACCATGAAAATGATTATGTCAGTATGTTGTACACAAAAACTATAATATTGCCACAATGCAGCAGTTTATCTAATGATAAATTAAAAAAAAACTGATAGGAATTTGAAACCACAGGTTTCCATATTCAGGCCAATAGTCTTAGTTTTGACAATTTTCTTTTTTTTTCTGAAAACTCAAAAGATTCATGTTTTGATCATTCAACATGTTCAAATAAACATGATTGTTTTTGTTAAATCTCTTTCTTCTTTTGGTGATAATGTGAAATCTAATCTTAAGTCTCTGAACTTGCTTAAAATTAAAACTTTAAATTTTAATATTGTAGGCATCAGACACTCACTCTACCAGTAGAATTTTGACAACCATGGTGCGACTCTGTTTTGAAACCAAAAACTGGGATGCTCTATGCGAAAACATTATAATCATCACAAAGAAAAGAGGTCAAATCAAACAGGTAGGAAATTTGTTAAAAAGGTATATTGGAAAGCTTGTATGTACACTAAAATGTTATCTTTACACTTAAAAATTAGATTGATTAAATAGTTAATGATGTCTTAATATCAAAGTTGAGATAATACAGAACTAAAAGTAGGCATTGTTACTTGGACGGAAAGTTGTCTCATTGGCACTCTTACGATATGATCTTCTCAAACAATAGTGCTGCTATAGCAATTAATAGATTTTTTTAACTCAAAGAACATGAAGAAAGTCACTTCTAAACATTTAACTATTAAAATGCTTTTCAAACGGTTTTTGGATCCATGAATAATTAGCTCATGCAAGAACAAACTATTACATATACTATACATGTAGCTAAAAATTACACTACGTCTGAATGACTAATAGATAACTCATGATGCTACAATCATGACAATATTTGGTTGCTTAAATTTAAACATATTGTCAATTGTATCCTGAAATTAGACTTGTACAATTTTAACACTATGAATTAGAACTTTTTTTAAATTCAGTCTTATGTTCTAAATATTTTGATGCAGAAAAAACTCTAAATCTGTTTCTGGAAAAACAATAGAGCATATATTTATATACAAAAGATTTGTGTTTGGAAAAAAAATGTTGTATACATCACTGTTTTGGTATTATATTATTTTAGTCTGTAACAAAGATGATACAGGAAGCTTGTACCTATGTAGAAAAAACTCCAAACATGGATGCCAAACTCAAGCTGATTGATACACTCAGAACTGTCACAGAAGGAAAGGTATAAAGTCTGCATGTAATACTTTTCAAAAAAAGACATCAGATATAAGTAAAACTTTGAAATGAGTCATTAAAGTATATACATATAAGCACTGTAATTAGTCAACATACTGTTATTGAACTTTTGTCTTACAAATAAAATATTGACATGAGATTGAAAAAATATGAAAATTGCTTTAAGATTAGTAATAATTATAAAATACTTATGAATTGGCAGCTATATCAAAATGACAATTCACACAATGGTGCATCTTTAATTTTTCTTCAGTTAAGGGGGCTCGCGGGTCTAAACATGCTAAATGAAATTTTTTATTTTAATATAGGATTTCTCTATATTTTTCTATAAATGAACTTTCTTATACTTAATAGAAAAATGAAATAAAAAAATGGGGTCACCGTTCATTTACGCTCACAATCTGCCTTCGAAAGGAGCATACATTTTTGTTAATGTCCTTTTTTTCTGTTGAACTAATTGGAGAAATAGCGGCAATATCGAAATAAAAAAAGAACTCAATTACAGAAATCGCTAAAATTTTACAATTATTTAGTCTATGTACAGCTTATTCGAAAACAACAATAAAAGATATAGGTCACTGATGAGTTAAAAAAGATATTTCAATTTTTATGCCAAAAAAATGGCATTTTTGCACCAAAGGGAGATAATTTGAAGCTTTTTCAATGACATCTACATTTTAAAAGTCCGCTGGGGCCAACACGAATTGATTTTTTGGAATGATTTTTGTACCATATGATAAAGTAACAGCTACTTATGGTAATCAATAAAATTTGTAATGAAAAATTAATGTTTATTTTTTTCTGAAAATCTTATACCCGCAAGCCTCCTTAAATGATTATTTTGGCTATCTTCAAGCAACACTGGGATTTTGAGATTTAAAGAATTTGTAGGAAGGTTATGAATTTTCTGGCTCTGTACACAACATTTGTATTGATTTTACAATCTTTATACTTAACAGATCTATGTAGAAATTGAGAGAGCAAGACTTACAAGAACATTAGCAAAGATTAAAGAAGATGGAGGCAAAGTGACAGAGGCAGCTAATATACTACAGGAACTTCAGGTACTGTTAATGTAGTTTCTGAAACTATGTCTTATACATGTCTTATTTTACTTTGAATGTTATTTACTATGTCAATCAAGAAATTTATAAGCTATTCAAATAGCATGTACTCTTTTTTTTTATACTCTATTACGTATATATGTCATTAATACATAAGATTGCAAACCTCAATGATTTTGAGTTACTTCCCTTATTCATGTAAAAAAAAAAACAAGACAGTACAATTTTGAATACCAACAGTACTTTTAAACATCACATGTTTTTCAATGTGGTTATCTAATTTACACGCTGATTTTCATACTCTGACAGGTAAATAAAATTGAGAATGAAAATAGGGAATGTGTCAAAGAGACAACAACCAGACCAAAGAGCAGAAAACAGCAGAAGACCAAGGGTCTTCAACACAGCATCATAATCCGGCAATGGAGGCTGGCTTCAGCTGGACGCTAAACAAAAATGTGTACTAGTTCAGTGAAAATAGAAGTCATTATAACTCTAAAACATTTAAATGAACTAAAATTAATAATATTACAAGACTAACAAAGGCCAGAGCTTTGGTTGCATTTTTTTGCATTTTGATTTCTAGCATGAAACATTTTCAAGCACATGTTTAGACATCATAATTCAAAGATATAAAGTCCTTCAATATTACTAAAACCTTTTGTTGTAATAATAGGCTTTCAATTATTTTTCAGGTTGAAACATTCGGGTCCATGGAGAAGAAAGAAAAAGTAGAGTTTATTTTGGAACAGATGAGATTATGTCTAGCCAAGAAAGATTATATAAGAACACAAATCATAAGTAAAAAGATCAGCACCAAATATTTTGAAGATGCTGGTACAACAGTATGTATTGTATATAATAATTACAAATTTTTAAAGACCGTTAAAAAGTACAACTTATGCTCAAACAGGTTGGAAAAACACTCAAAAATAATTTTGCCAACAATTAGATAAATACTTAGATACAATTAGAAAAGTACTGCTTGTTTCTGAATCCTAATTATTTGTTTCAATTGTATCGTATCGTTGTGATAATTTAATCACGCAAATATTGTTAAAATTAAATACTTGATTTTTATGCCCCACCTACGATAGTAGAGGGGCATTATGTTTCTGGTCTGTTCGTCTGTTCGTCCCGCTTCAGGTGAAAGTTTTTGGTCAAGGTAGTTTTTGATGAAGTTGAAGTCCAATCAACTGGAAACTTAGAACACATTTTCCCTATGATTTGATCTTTGTAATTTTAATGCCAAATTAAAGTTTCGACCCCAATTTCAGGGTCCACTGAACACGGAAAATGATAGTGGGAGTGGTGCATCCATGTACTATGGACACATTCTTGTTTAAAATATTTCTCTATCTTATGTTTAAAGTTTTAATAACTTTTTTTGAGAATGTGTTACTAATAAACTTTCAGGATTTTATGTTACTATGCTTATAACATGTATAATGAAAGGAAGTGTAATTTAATTGGAAGTATTGCTAGCGAACAGATGATGTCTTATATCAATAATGTAAATTCAATGATATGTTAAAGTACATACCCATATATAAAGCATATATTTTACCAATTTGAGAATGTTGAGGTACAATTAATTTAAGGGCTGACTTGGTCCCATATCATACTTTATCATATGAAATCCTATATAGATCATGGAGACCTATGCCTGGAAATGGGCCATGTAAAAGAATTTCTGTTGTTCTAAATTCCACTATGATCTTTCATTTGATGTTTTATATATCTTTCAGGAACTCAAATTAAAGTATTATCAACTGATGATTGAATTAGATGAACATGAGGGGTCCTATTTGAAGATCTGTAAACATTATAATGCTGTCTATCAGACTCCAGAGATCAAAGATGATAAAGATAAAATGAAAGAGGTATGACATGTAAATTCATGTATTAATCATATTTTTGTTTAGAACAGATTTATGTAAATAATGTATGTTTTTGATCAAAATCCACATGTAAATGTATATGTTGTGTACAAGTTGTAATGTTGTACAAATTTTTTGTACAAGTTATCAGTGTTTTATGACTTGCTGAACACAAATGGATGATGCAAGCAAACAGTCTTTTGCTTCGCATATTTCTGTCATATTTTTACAACTTCATGATACAGTCTAATACTGAGCATTGATACAAAAACATTATAAGACCACACAAAGATTTTGTATGGAGATGAAAATGGTATAAGGAAAAAAATAAAATTAGAATTTAAACCATTCAGGTATCCTCATTTCCAGTTTGAAGACAAGGAGAATAGCACTAAATGTTAGGTTGAAGAATAATATTTTGAATTTAAAACATTCCACTGGTACATTTTATAAGATACATCTGTATCACCTGCTGCAAGAAGGAATGTGTCAAAAAACTTATAACTTGTACAAAAACCCTGTACAAATTAAAATTTGTACAAACTTACATCTTGTTGTATATATATATATTGGCTTTATAGAATATTTGTCTGCTTGCTTTGTTGACTTTTCTGCCTAAGTTAGTTTCAATTGGATAACAAGGATAAGAACTTTTTGCAATTGTAATAGATCAATGGTATTTTGTAGAAAGTTGCATTGCTATCCGTCCATATCAGTTTGATGATGATTTTATTGAGTCAATATAAATATATTTTAACAATGTTTAAAGTCTGAAAAGTAGAGAAAGTTGAATAATTTTCACTTATTTAAGAAGTAAATATACCAAACTAAACAATTAAAAAAAACACAGATAAAAGCATTCTGAAATTTATTTTGAGTACTTTCATAATAATTTTAATTTGTAACTGGTACAATTCAATAATGAAATCCAGTTGATCATATTTTTTTCTTTTTCTTGTAGGCATCAAGATATGTAGTGTTGTATGCAATATTAGCTCCATTTGATAATGAACAGTCTGATCTGATACACAGAGTGAAAGATGACAAGAATTTAGAAGATATACCAAGATATAAGTAAGGTTTCTATTGATCTGGCTTGTCAAATTATTTTGTCAATATAAAAAGAATACTATCAATACAGAAATTATTGTGATGTTTTTATTATTGCGAAAACTATGGCAGAGTTATCATCACAATAATTAAAACTTGCATTTTGAATTTTTATGGCCCCGCAACAAAGTTGTCGGTGCCATATAGTTTTACCCTTGTCCGAAATTCCGAAATTCCGAAATTCCGTCATTCTGTCATTCCATCATTCTGCAACAAACCATTATACAGAGTTTTTTTCTAAACGCTTTCAGATATTGGGATGATTTTTGGTTTGTGAGTTAACCATGATGAGTTACAGATCAAGTTTAAGTTTGGTTCCGCTCTGCTAATTTTTGCCGAAATTACGGGCTATGGACTTAGTTAAATTGTTGAAAATCACAGTTATACAGACTTTTTTTCTAAAAGCTTTCAGATATTAGGCTTATTTTTGGTATGGTGTTACTCATGATGAGTTATATATTAAGTTTAAGTTTCATTCCACTCCGCTAATTTTTGCCGAAACTATGGGCCAAAGACATTGTTAAATGTTTGAAAATCACAGTTATACGGACTTTTTTTCTATACACCACCAGATTTGAGCTGATTTTTGATATGTGAGACCACCATCATGTTTGTGTCCACATGTGTTATTGAAATTACAGATTTTTCCACTTTTTGAGACCGGGACATTCGTGTCGCTTTGACACATCTAGTTTTATATGAATCAAACAGGATTTTTCTGAATATCGCAAAAATTAAAATCGTATTTTAGTCTAAAATGACAATAATAAATGCACGCAACAATTTCTGAATTTTCTGTACTTACATGACTTACATTGATATCAAAATTGTTTGCTTTATGTGTGACTGTAACTTGCCTGTTCATGTTCCTCTCAACCTATTGCAGTTTTTCAAAATTCAAACCAAACAGCTATTTGTTCTATAAAATCAAACTGTTCCACTGATCGGAAATTTTGGCTTATTGCTGCAGAAAACCACAGTCAAGTCATCTAAGTGTAAAGTGGAAAAATAAAGCATACCTTCAATAATATTAAAATTTGTATTTCCACCTCACTGTTTAATGTTCTTAGAGCCATACAAAAAACCACCTACATGTATATCAGATTAAAAAATAGAATTTCACATATAACATATAACATCCTCACAACCAACCAAATTTTAAACAGTTTTATAAATCTATATATATTGACAATATAATAAAATATTTTTATGTTAAAAACAATAATAAAAGAAACATCTTCAAAATTTGGGTGTGCAGAAAGAAGAAGCAAATTATTGGTATTTTTTTGCAATTTAAAAGATTGAAAATATCCACATCATACATACCTTCTTCCTTTTCATAAGAATGATTTGAATTCAGATATTTTTTTTTAGAAGATTGTATCTTAAATTATTTATTTTCTACAGAGAGTTACTGAAGTGCTTTACAACCACAGAAATTATAAACTGGAAACAGCTATGTGGTACTTATGAAGCAGAACTAAAGTTTGGCTCAGCATCCAGTCCTGCAACACATGTATTTAATACAAAACTAGAGGGAGGAGCTAAAAGATGGACAGACTTTAAAAACAGAGTTGTTGAACATGTTAGTACTAATATTTAAAAATCAGTTCTGATTTACTTTTTTTAGGTTTTTATTATTGCAAATAATGTGACTGGTTGAATATAGTTATACTAATACAGTGTAACCTGCCTAATTCAACACACTGGGGGACCAGAAAAAAATGTCTGATATTGCAGGGTGTCAGAATACTCTGGGTTTTTTTTCTGCAAAGATAGGCATATTTTGGGACCATGACAATGTGTTGGTTAAAGCAGGATGTTGGAATACCAAGATGTCGGATTAGGCAGGTAACACTGTATTCTAATGCAATTATTTTGTATCAATAGTCCTAATTGGATGACAGTTAGCGTAAAATTCTCTATCTCCTTTTCTGTAACTAAGGAAGCTGACATTTTGAATTGCTGAATGTATTGACATGTAATTTCTCTACAATAATAAGCGAAAAAAAATAATATGTTGCACCTAAAAATCTTCTTTTTATCAAATTTTATTACATTCTAAATCCACACAGAAGCCAGAAAACGCCCGGTGTTTATGTTTGACGCCGGAAGCATACCTATGACGTCACCTAGTGTATGGACCAAAGAAGATAACATCTTTTCGCGGAATTTACTTTAATGAAGATTTTACACTGAAATATTAATTGAAATTTGATTATGAACTTGTTTTGCATTAGAATTGAGATAACTGTATTGTATTTGAAGCTTTGCGGACGTCCATCGGTAGTTTTACTGTCACAAATACCCGTTTACCTGTCTCCGCTACGCGTCGCCAGGTAAACTAAATTTGCGACAGTAAAACTACCAATGGACGTCCTTAAAGCTTCAAATACAATACAGTTATCTCTTAAATAGTTTTTTTTTCCATTCATCAAAAATTGCATTTATATTTGAATTTACAGTATTAGTTAAAAAAAAAAAAATGGCTCTATAATTGATGCTTTGAGTTGTACATACTAGTATCTGGATTAATCCCCATCAGAAAAGGCATTGTTTGAAATTTATTATTCTGACGAGGGATCAATACATATATAGGAAGGCATCTAAATTCTTACCAATAGGGGCCTGAAAAACAATAGTTATTATAATTATTTATGTATGTTCAATTTTGTCTGTTGTTGGTCTTTTCATTCCTATACTTTTCACTGTGCAAAAAAACTATATCAAATTATATTATTATACAATCTATGATCAATAATGAAATGTATTGACAGGTTTCAAATATTTGTGCTTTCAGAACATAAGAGTTATGGCAAAGTACTACACTAGAGTCAGAGCAAAGAGAATGGCAGAATTATTAGATCTAGCTGAAGCAGTAAGTTATTCACAATTTAGTGGTGGCTACAAACATGACAAAATATTCTTCTTTAAGAGTATTGAAAAACAGCTCTTCAGGTCTTAGCTCTGATTGAAATACTGAATTCATTATTTTCATTGGATTATTTGTGACAAATAATTTTTTATTTCAACATAACTATAAAAAAGAAAATGTCATACGATTGCCAATGAGACAACTCTCCACAAGAGACCATAACTGATTGTTTTTCATCAGTGCTTTTCAAGAAAATACTATCTCCCCTCCAGGGATGGCACCTTTTTTAACCACCACTACCCACAGAAATAAAAATAGATAAGAACAGCACTCCCTTTGCATTTTGGTATGTCAAATACAACCAACCACATAAATTAAAAAAAAAATGACTTTCATGTGGGGTACATAGTATTTTCTTACAGCCCTCAACAAAAACAAAGCATATATAAACAGTTCACAATTAAAAAATCTTCAAAAAAATATAGCAATTTCACCAAACTCCAGTGATCTTTAGATAATCATATTTTTTTAATACATCTTTAGTGATATTGTGGTATATCTTCGTACATTATTGATAATAAATTGGCTAATCTTTACCAACATTAAGTGACTGTTATGTGTTTATTTTGCAGGAGACAGAAGAGTTTCTGTCAAATCTGGTAGTCAGTAAAACAGTACAAGCCAAGATTGACAGACTTGATGGCATTATTAACTTCCAACAACAGAAAGATCCTAATGATATCTTGAATGACTGGTCTCATAATATAAACTCTCTCATGCAGTTAGTCAACAAGACTAACCATTTGATCACAAAGGAAGAAATGGTCCATAAACTTCATTGATAATTCATTTGTTTGTCTGTAGTATTTGTCATTAAAGCATAACATATTTACAATTTGTTCCAATTATACCCTAAATGATTAGTTTGCCAAGCAAATACATCATGATGGTTGAAATATCCTTCACATAAAATGTAAAAGGGGTTATTGGTTTTATGCTCACACATAAAAAAAGGTCTAATGAAGATTTTTGTGAATACATACAAAATAATTTTGGTAGTTTTGTCTCCCTTTGATAGAATAGATACTTAGTTCAGAGATGGGTTCGATTACTTTCAATGTAATTGATTAAATTACAATTACTTTGTCATTTGTACGATTAAATTAAATTAATGATTACATCATTTCTGAAAGTGTCTGATTAAATTAATGATTACTTTGGCAAAGTAATCATGATTACATCTGATTACAATGAATTTTAAAAACAAAACATTTTGAATGAATAAACGTTTAATATATTATAGCATTTTTAGAAAGGACTATGTTTCATATATCATAAAATGATAACTTTTAACTTCATCTTTTTAATAAAGCACAAAAGTTCACTACATACATGAACATTGTGTCACAGGTTTTAATCCATTACACTTTGTCATCCTTGATCTATGAAGGACTATGTTTCATATATCATAAATTGATAACTTTTAACTTCATCTTTTTAATAAAGCACAAAAGTTCACTACATACATGAACATTGTGTCACAGGTTTCTTATGTTTATGACATCAATAATTGTAGTTTTGGATTAGGTCAGTTTAATTGGAACACCTATTGGTAGATCAATGTTATTAGGTAAATCAGTTGTATTGCCATTGACACCTCATTTCTCTTTGTATTATTTGGCTCACACCCTCAGTTATGGTCTTTTCACTTAATAAAATATTTGCATGAATTTGTCACTTCAGAAAATGTTTAAAAATAAATTTCACATAAAGGTGCAGTTTATTTATGATAGAGATATACCAATATTTTTTTTTCAAATTGCATTGTCAAAAGTAAAAGCAGGACTAGTAACAGTTTGACTTAGTCTGCCGACACAATTTTTTTCTTTTTTACATTGATAAAGCCTTGTTTTTAAAATTATAGAACAAAATTAGTGCTAGTTACGCAGATATTTCCAAACATTGCCCTCTTTTAAGATGCTGGATCATAAATCTTTTACAAGTTTTGTTGCCTTATCTTTGATAATATTCTTCGACTTGTTTTATTTTCCATTTTTTTTCCATAGTTATGTCCATCTTGCTTTGCGTTCAGGTTTTAATAATCTCCCTTTTGAATTAACAATGCGTTATTGAAGAACATTGATGACTCCTAAATCTAAATTGTGAAATTTATCACAAAGAACATGCATAATAACTTTAGATTAAAGTGTAATGCCACAGAATGTACCTGCTTTAATAAAAAATATCTGTTGGACTTTTTCTTCAAATACAAAAGATCAAAAATTCATTGTGAGTATCTTAAGATACACTGATGTTGGTGATGTTTGGCAGACTGTTAAAGCAGTTAAAACTTTGTTTACATTTGAGCTTTTTGTAGAATACCTTACCAAAAATTGTAGAAGTGATAATACAAAAGTTCAGCTAACTGATATGGTATAAACAAAAGGTGAATTGTTTTGTTTTGTGTTGTCATTTGTCATAGAAAAGTGAACAGTGAATGGTTAGAGAATTAAAAGTGCTTTGGGTTCAATGGGAACATTAATAATCAAACCAATATAAGGTGGTGATTTGTTGAATCTTAAATATACCATCAACTATTTTTGGTAGCTTCACCTGAAGGTCTCACGAGTGCAATTTTAATATGCACATTAAAAATATGACATATAGTATAGCATTTACCATCACTTTGTCCGAATATTTTATTGAAAGCTTGGACCTAAAATAACATTTAGGCCCCAGTTGGAAGAAAGCTCACTTTTTATTGGGTAAAGCTTGCATGAAATGCAATCAAAACCTTGTGGGACTGGCTTCTATACTACTAATCGAGAAGACCTCATTTTGTGTGTCGCTTCTCTTCTTTCCACAATAATTTATTCATCATGCCTCTGTGTCCTATAGGTACAGTGCATAGTCGCATTTGTCATCTATTCATATGATTATTCAAATAGAGTTATTTTGGGAGAAAAACGAGAAAAAAAGCGTCTGGATATTATTTCCGAAATTGTGTTATTAAAATAAATAGAAAAAAAAAGGGGGACATTTTTGGGGAAAAAAGAGGAGCTGTGCTAGAACAATTGTCCTGTCCCATAGTACCTAAGACTTGTGATACCTTTTCTGAAATGCTCCAGTCATTTAATATTTTACAAATCTTCATTGATTACAAAAAAAGAAGATGTGGTATGATTGCCAAAGAGAAAGCTCTCCACAATAGACAAAAATGACACAGAAAATTAAAACAACTATAGGTCAATGTACGGCCTTCAACAATGAGCAAAGCCCATACTGCATAGTCAGCTATAAAAGGCCATGAAATGACAATGTAAAACAATTCAAACGAGAAAACAAATATTTTACACATAAACAAACGACAACCACTGAATTAAAGGCTCCTGGCTTGCAATATACTTAATGTATGTTCGTACTGAAATTAATAAAAAAAAATATAAAAAACGGGAATTTTGGAAGTAAAGAAGGAAGGATAAAAAAAAATACGTTTTACCATCCCCAAGTACCTTTGACTTTTGATACATTTCCTGAAATTCTCAAGTCATTAAATCTTTTACAAAATTCTTCCTTCAACACTTTACATACTTTCAACTACGCTCTGAATGCCCGCGATTTCGCCGGTGTGTTCTAGTGATATTTAAATCTTGCCAGGTTTATCACTACTTTTGTGATACACAAAATATATTGCATTGATAATAACATTCTATACATCCTATCCATGAACATTTCAAGAAATTTATTGATGTAATATATGCTTAGATATTCAAGACACAAAATGATGTTACACTTGTCAAGAAAGCTACATAACTTTTGCAAGGCGAAGGAATCTTATATCTGTTCTAAAAATATAAATGATGTCATTGTTAAAGTCGTCTTTAAAAAAAATTGAGTTATCTTCCTTTTTCTAGAGTTGCTGTTAAATCAACTACAACCAATTCAGTATTTAATTTTACTTCCCTCTGTTAAATTGAAGCAATCTTTACCCTCAGTGCTAACAAACACTTTGATTTATAAATTTGTTTGGTTTGTCCTGAAACAATTTTAGTATGCATATGTCATCAATACCTTGTGCTCAAAATGCCACTGTTCATTAACATTTGTAAAACCATTATTTCAAGAACTGCTTAAGCAATATGTAACATTCTGATTTACCAACTAATCAATAGACTTAACTTTTGTTTTAATTTTACTCCTTTCAACTTGACGGTCTTATTTGAGTAGTTGTCTTTCTTTTATCTTAATACTGTTGTCATTTTAGCGGTATTTTTAACATTGCTATATAAGCGAGAGGTTTGGCTAACGATAAAACCGGGTTCAACCCATCATTTATTCATAAAATGACTGTACCAAGCCAGGAATTCTACAGTCTGTTGCTATGTATGTTTGCCTTTGCTTTTATTGTAGTTCAGTGTCTTTGTTTTTATTCTTATAGTTGATGTGTTTCCTTTGATTTTTGATTGGATTTTGCTTGACGGAATTATGACTCTTGAACAACGGCATACTACTGTTGCCTTTATTTATCTGTTTTTGGGATACGATTGCTTTCAAGCAATCTGTAGACTTATACCATTGGCTCAGGGCCATGCCCTCACGTCAACCGTTTTATTCTAAACATTAAGGAACATCTCAGATTCTTATGATTGTCTTGCTTTAAAAGGTAAAAACAAACAAAGGGATTGAACTTAAAACAACTTTCCTATAATGTTCTTCTCATAATCTTCATGTTTGATATTTCCCTTGACTTATATGCGTGTTTTTAAAAACACGGAAAATCAGAATTAAGCAGTATTTATATTTAGTGTTTTTATAAATTTAGAAACACGTCAGAGGGAATTCCCCAGTTTTGATAAAATACGAGAGTTCTCTGAATTCCGATAAATCTATTTCTGTCATATAAGAACTGAAGTGGAGTTTTTCTTAACAGATATTTGATAGTGTACTTCCATAAAGAATTAGAGAACCATCTAGGTCGTTTAATTAACATTTAATATACGTTCTTGCTCCAGGGTTTGTTTAGGTAATTATGCGTATAGTTTTCTTGACTTCAAGGGGTATTAGATTGAATGGTTGCTCTTGATTCCCCACTCAATTGATTAATTTAAAACTCATGGGATCCTTTCTATGTATGTCTGCTATTGAGGGTTATTGTAGCCTGGGATCCGGCCCAATCTAGCTGCGCGTCGTAAGGGCCAGGTGGGGAACAAATACCATGTGATCGATTCAGTGCCAGTTGACTCTGAATCTAAAGTGAGGCTGAATAAATATTGCATAAATTTTAATGTTTGTTGTAAACCAGCAAAATAGAACCAATTCACACCTTGGTCATGTGAAATCTTAAACTTTTAACTTTCTCACCAGGCGATTGTTGATAAGAATTAACCCTTTTCTGCTTACTAATTATCATCATACTAATAATTAGATATGATTACACTATACATCAATTCATAAAGAATAATAATTACAGTCTAATTTTACTAATTGATGTTTAACAAGTATTGATTGGATACAGATGTAAAACAACATTGCGCGACAACGTTAGTATTAACCAATCATTGACAGGCAATACATTGATACACGCCTGGCTATACTGACAAGATTAGCCAGGACCCCAGGCTAGGGTTATTGTTGTTGCATAATTCTAAATCATATGCATCATTCAAATTAAAATAAATCGTAAAGGTGTAACTACAACACCCCTTCAGGCGAAATGAAATCTTCCATATAATCGTTTCGAGTTGTCTCCCTTCCGAAAGTTACTTCCTTGAATTCCGAATCAAAATACTAACTACACAACACGTCGAGAAAAATTTACTTGTTCTGTCGATAAACGTCGTATTATATTAAAAACGATCGCAATTTAAACCGAGGAATTTGTACGGAAAGGATTCATGATCACTAACCCAAAGGAAATTAAATATTTAAAGAGTTAGGAATGGGGTTCCTCCTAGAATTAACGTAGGAAAATAGGTGATAAGATACGAAGTGAAATAACTTCTCTCACTCTGAGTCTCAGTGAAAAGTAAACTTGGAATTAATAGAGCAAAAAATAAAACACAATATGCCTAATTACATTGTTCATTCACTTTTATCCGGGATTGGCTATTTTGTAACTATTCAGATTACGTAAATTACATTTTACATTTGCAGTTGAATTAGTTTTGAAAATAACATTATCCAGATACATGTGTCAATGAAAACAATGGCAATCGTATCCCTCAGAGCAATATGCTCTTTGATTTTTTATCAGTTTAAAATTTTAATTTTTAACCGCACACGTTGGATAAGAGTATTTCCATAACATAATGGTCTAAGCAGTACGTGCTTTGTAATTTGTAGATATAAATGAAGAAGAGTTCGGATGGTATGTCTTTATTTTTCTAAGTCCTTTTCTCTACATATTCGGTATTTTCAAGGTACTAGTATTTTGTCTCTATTCTTCTTTTTGTCTAGTATTTACATGTCTTTATATTATCTCCAATTTTATCTACCGGTATTTCATTTTTGTAAACGCTTTTCATAACCATCTCAACTTGCAATGTCAAAATCGTAGCTATTTACATTTTGAATACAAGGAAACAGTTGACAACAAAAATTCGCGCACATGTTTTGAAATAATAGGACACATCGAAAAAAAAGATTGACAAACAGGTACCCCTACTTTGCATGTGTGATGCTGTGTTCTGCAGCATAAGAACAGTTTAAAACGTACGTGACGAATATATTGCTGATTCATTGGTATCAGGTTTAATATGCAGAGGTAGTTAAACACAGGAATTAAATACTAATCCAAAAGTAATAAATCGATGAACACTGTGATGACAATTGAATATGTTTTACATTGTTTATGTTGCATTCCAATTGTCGCAGTTGTTTGTTGTAGGTATCCCAATCATTTATTTGCATACATTGTATTAGAATCATATCGCATCCTTAAATTATAAATCCCACTTCAAATAATTGAATCGATGCCATCACTTGGGTGACTTACAGTGATATGCGGAGCGTATTCGAAACATTAAGAGGTTTTGGCATGTTTGGACCTACTTGTATAAAATAGCTTACTGATTTATGATCTTCAACTAACTCCATGAAAATTTGACTATATTGCATTAACAAGTACAAGATAAAAGGCTTCACTAAATGCATTATTTATGCTGCTGTCATTATTGTAGTGTAACTTAATCGTCGGCACTTCATGTATCAAATAGATAAAGGCCTCATAGTTTTCGACTTTGATAAACTCCAGGTAAAACATCACTTTTTCAAGTAAGACAAAACTTGCAAGTATGGTTTATCTCAAGTATGGTTTCAGAAATGTCGTTTTTGTTCATGTCAATTAAATTCTGCTTTGCATTGTTATCTGCTTAAATATAAAAATCGCTATCATAATTTTATGGTGGCCGGATTCAATCAACCATTTCGCGTTTACGATTATGGTATTTTTTTCGGCATCCGGTATAACTCTTTATAAAGAAATGTTTTTGAAAGTTCATTTTTTGTTTGTAGTGAGAACTTTTTCGGTGATATTTTTTTCTTTTTATTATTTAATAGCATATAATAAAACCTATCTTCTCATATTCCATTTCAAAATTTTATTTGATAGATTTCTTTATGTTAACAAAAACAGGGTTTTTCATGAATAATCTATCAAAAATTCGGTAATTTTTTTCTTTCATTTACATGTATTTTTACCGTGGATTAAAAAGTTTGCCTCGATTTTTGTTTTTACCATCAATATAGTTAACATAAATAAAAGAAACACATTTTTAATAGCAAACGATTTATAGTTTTTGATTTACTTTAATGCAATATTGCAACTTGACTAAATATTTTTGCAATAAGGAAGATTAAAAGAGGGACGAAAGATACCAGAGAGATAATCAAACTCATAATTGAAAGTAAACTGTCAACGCCATGGCTAAAAATAAAAAAGACAAACAATAGATAGTACAGAAGACACAGTATAGAAAACTAAAGACTAAGCAACACAAACCCCCACCAAAAACTGAAGGTGATCTCAGGTGTTCCTGAAGGGTTAGCATATCCTGCTCCACATGATTAAGATATGTATATCAGAGAGTTATGTTTCTGAGAATTTTTAATATTTTGAAACATGAAAGTTGGAGTTCGAAGACAAATACATGATTTTTTGGACTTTTTTTTGTCAGATATTATAAATTTTATGAAATTATGTTTTTCTTTCAAAGTTTTTTTTTCAAGAAAAAAGGTGCTATTGATATACTCAATAAAAATCTAGAAAAAATATTTCCCGTTAAAATGTGTTTTCAAAGAGGTTTAGCGCTTTAAAACCAGGATCAATTCGCCATTATCTATATAAGAAAACGCCTTTACCAAGTCAGGAATATAACATTTGTTATTCATTCGTTTGATTTGTTTTAGCTTTTGATTTTGCCATTTGATTAGGGACTTTTCATTTTTGAATTTTCCTTGAAGTTCAGTTTTTTTGTGATTTTTCTTTTAATATCTCCAACAAGAACACGCTCCTTTATTTTTTTCTGCTTATTCTGTTTCATTATTTATATTCAATAAATTTATTTCAGTCTTTTCAAACTTTGTATTATAGACAGAGCAGCAGACAAACTACATAATTATAAAATTAGGTTAAATTGTACATATCTATATCAACGAAAAGAATAGAAGGAAGGCATAGAGGTATATGCTATGATTAATAGACATAAATGATACAAAGATAATTACGTTGCATATATCAACGATGACCCTTTGATTCAATTGTTGATCAGAATTACAAAAACTTAAATCAATAAGATCAAAATATGATTATATTAAGAAAGTTTAAAGAAACAAAATAAGAGTTTTGTTATTTTAAATGTGTTATGTATATGGTTTAAAATACTGTTGTTTGATCGTAGTTTATCTGTTTGCATTCATGGCATATCAATGATTACTTAGTTTGTTTTATTGTCATATGAAAGGGTGTAAAAGTAATAAATTATGCGAAAATTAGATAAAGATACACAGTATTATTATCAAATTTTAATATTTATTTTTTGTCTGATCAAAAATATAAAAAAATTGAGAAATCGCCTAACTGTTTCAAACACGGCAAAATAAGAATATGTCATTCCATCTTTTCTTTCATAGATAACTTGGTAGGAGAACTAATTCGACTATTTCTTCCTGTAATATATTCGTTCAAACAATGACAAAAAAAAAATCAAATGTTTTTTATAACTAAATGTTTAGTTTTCATTATAAAACTTTTGTACATGTACTTTTTTCTAAAGAATATTCTTTAATTTGTTCGCATTTAGAAGAAGTTTCCTTTTTTTAATTGCTTGCTTCCAGGAAGCAATTCACCGACATAATACCGTATGCAAGTGACCTTAACGTGACCCTCCTCGTAAAAATCCGGTGATCGCAATACGCATGCTTCTGTCATTGAAATAAACTATTATCTGATTGTACATGTTATACCGCGCTCAATATCCATGCTTCTTTGTTGATTGTTTACTCAAAGGTGACAATCGGCAAACAACGGCGTCAAAACACGACAATTAAGTAGCTGCCATATTTTCACGACATAACAGACAGAGAGAAAACAAATTGACGATTATACGATATGACTTTGAAAATGATAAATTCGTGCGCAGAAGACTAAGTTTTATGATATATACATGCATTGGTTCAATAGTAAGATACACATTATTTGTCACCAGTCACTCGTTTCATATGACTTAAGTGCTTGTCTCACATAGAAATATGCAAAATTTCAAAAATGTCCAGAAGGGTGGTTTGAAATTTTCCTAATTAGGTTGATTTTTCAGTTCTAGATGTCTAAGGAATTAAAAAATATTTCAAATTTTCAAAGTTGAATATATATATATTATATATATATAGTAACAATCTTATTTGTATATTTCAGTGATAAAGGTCGAAAATACCATTGAAAATTGGTAATGTTTGAGACCTGTAAAATCAACCAATGCCATTTCTACTAATTT